>CM047979.1:24223453-24259306 GCA_026261665.1 Melanotaenia duboulayi
GGACCAGGACCAACAGGGACAGATTTACTCGAGGGGTGCATATTCTGGCAGACTGTCAGCAGGACACACTGTCAAGGAAGCTGATGATAGTCCTTTTTTTGTGCTCCCCTTGCATATTAAGCTATCTCTGCTGGTTTTCGTATCGAGATTCAGGTGTTTGTCAGCTTTCCACTTTTTAAGAAAACAGCTGTAAATGACACTGTTTAGCTAAATCTGTATTACAATAAGATGTGCAAAGCAACAACTTTTTTATTTAAGATTATTTGAGCATAGAACTAAATATATCAATAATTCCCTTGACTTTGTTCTCAACTCAAAACCAGTAAGTTAATAGAGATGTTTAGGATTACTTACTGCTTCTAAGAGCATTGCATACTCCATCCCATGCTGTATCTTGTGTATTCCATGTTGACTACCATATTTTCCTTGTTGTATTTGGGATTTGTTTACATTGGTTTGTTTGTTTGGCTAGGAGCCTATTGCATAAAAACAAGATAAGGAATTAAGCTGGGATCTTGGTCATCCTTGTTTAACTCATCCATGATCTGTTGCACAAAAGCAGGATCGTGGAAAGTGTGATATGTTATGACATCAGTTACCATGGAGATTTATTTGGATGTAGCTAGCCTGCTCCAGACCAGGCTAAGTTCCAGGATCTTTTTAATCTCATGCTGTATTTTACAGTCATCAGTCACCACAAATAGAAGCCCATATTTATTCCACTGCTGACCACACATTGTTATCAACTAGACCCACTGTCGTTATTTAAATACTTGTAATCATTCATTGCAATAATTTCAGATACATTTTGGATTATTTTGCAGTCATTAGATACTTAAAACTTATTAACACCCCTTGTAAATAAATAAAATATACATCATATATGAATATAAATACACATCAAAGTGGAGCACGATGTTCCTTTACTGAATAATGATAAATTAAAGCTATTAAACCATGAGCTCTGTTCAAAACTGAAGTCACACAGTGCTTTACAAGATAGAAAGTGTGGAATCAAAGAATGTTACACAACACAATAGTTGATAAACATTCACAAAGGTATGTATATATATATCCCTCATGTCTGCCCCCTGAAATAAATGCAGGACAGAGCCAGTCTTAACTAATCAAAAGGCAAAATGAATGGTTGCAGTAGCCTCCCTGCAGGCCTGTATACAGCACAAGCATCATAACAAGCCAGATCTATTTAAAATTTATTTCTCTGCTATTGCAGGTCATATTTAACTCAAACTTAAATTAATTAACTAAAATAAAATAATTTAAAACATATTGGTCTCTGACCAGCCAACCGCTGTCGTCATCAGAAAACATGGCACCATTGTCCCAGTCCACGTGCNTATTGGTCTCTGACCAGCCGACCACTGTCGTCATCAGAAAACATGGCTGCATTGTCCCAGTCCACGTGTGGTGGCACTCTGGGGGTCCTCTCCATCTTTAGGCAGGCCACGTTGTGAAAGACAGCACAGGTCATCGTGATGTCCCACCTGGACATTAATGTCTTGAGAGGATTTCCTATTCATAAAATCCCCTTAATAGGCACCTAAGGAGGATTTTACTTTGACGTGGGTGCAGTCCAGTACGCCATAGTAACATAAAGAAATGAGTCTGTTAGCACTTGTCCTATAATTTGTAATTTCTCATACATACAATGCTATAAAATCCTCTTTGATGTTATGGGGTCTTCTGAGGCCGGGGAAGAAAATTAAGACATCTGATAGAGCTTTAAAAGCCAGACACACACATTTACATAATTTCATTCACATCTGCATCAATTTCACCTGCAACTTCACCAGCTTCATCATCGAAGGACAACTGTGTTTACAGAGATCTTCATTAACTATTTGGATTGTAATGATGTAATGATAATGTAATGATTTCAGCAGACTAGTGACTGTGTATTTGTGCACTGCTTTCAAGCAGTCTGCAATACTTTGCTGTACTTTCTCTTTGTTTTATTACTGTGGCGGAGTTTCCCTTTTTATATTTGGTCCTTAACTTCTTCATTCACTTCTAGAAGGATTTCCTGCTCTGACGTAGAGAAGTATGACACCCTTGTTGCCATGGTAGATCAGTGATTCTGTGATAGATCGCGAGGGTCTATTTGAAGAAGCCGCGAGTGAGCACTTATCCAGAATAACTTTCACCTGGCTTGATGGATCTGTATCTGCTCATCCTGGCTCACTCTTAGTAGAACCAATGAATGCACTTGTTTTGGATTCGATGCACCCAGCTTATTTATTTATCCTGGATATCTCAATCCTATTTGGTGCAATAGGCCTCAGGTCACTCTTTTAAAATAGATTTTTAATATCAGTGAGGTTTTATCTGCTTTAATAGAGAAGATAGGGAACTTCCTAACATATATATATATATATATATATATGTGTAATGAAGTCGGTCAGACATTGTTTTGGATTGAAAGGGAGATATTTTTCCAGCTAACTCACTTTGAAGAAATTAAAAAGCTAGAAAACATTTTTAAATGTTTTTAACTGGACCTAAAATGCAGGTTTTAACTGGTAAATTGTGTTGCTTCATTTTAGCATCAATCAGGACATAATTCTCTAATGTTTCACTGCCGCTGGTCTGTTGTCCAGCTAAGATGTTGTGGAGAGGCTGCTCTTTGCTGTCCAGCACTGCTTCCACTTTCTTTAGTGTGCATTTCTCCACCTCAGAGCTCAGCGAGTTCAGCCTTTGCTTAGTCATTGTACTGAAGAAGCCCTTTTAATCATATTCGCCAACTTCCTCTTGTCCTTTTCTTTAATGCTGCCTCTCCAGCAGACAGCAGAATAAGAGTGAGCTCGCCACCACTGACAGACAGAACATGTGGAGCACTGAATATCCTCTACAACCTTAGGAAATGCAAACTGGTCTGTTCATTCTTGCACAGATCCTTGGTATTCCTGGAACAGCCTAGGTGGAGTACTAAGTGGACAACTCGATATTCTCCTCCACCTCTGTGTTTTTAATCTGGATCCGCATTGGCTGAAGAGAGTGTCTTGGTCCTGCAAAAATCCACCACTAAACAGTTTTATTACTTAACTCGCTGAAGGCCTACTGTGTCAGATGTCTGTCCTCATCTTCCTGACCATCCATGATACATGCCACAGTCACTGGAAATTTGAATACTTCAGGCAAGACTTAGTTTGGTACATTAAGTCTTTCTGTGTATAGAGTGAGCATGAAGGGAGCCAGAACATTTCCTTTTAGCGCACCAGTGCTGCTCACCACTCGATCAGAGACACCGTTACCCAAACTGATGAACTGTGGTCTTTCTGTCCGGTAATCTGTGGTCCAACGGATAACTGTGGGAGAAGCAGTCATCTTTCCAAGCTTGACCTCCAGTAAGGATGGTCTGATACTGGCTTACAGCAAGAAGGCTGCTGTTTCGAGCCTCTGCTGGGGAGGGGTTTGAACAGTGGTCTTTCTGTGTGGTGGTCTTGAAAAGTAAAAAACATAATCCATACATATCTACTATTATCGTCCAGGTGGGAGTGGACACGATGTCGCAGGTAGAGGACAGCATCCTCCGCTCTCGGCTGTCTGCTAAACACAAATCTGTTGTATGTCCCACCCGAAGTCCCATAGAAGTAAATGCTCCAGAGTCTGTAGTCATTCATCTTGTCCAGACACCTGATTGAAAATTGTGAGCTGGTTGCCAACTGGTTATTGGTGGTTAATCTGTTTTCCGCCAGTTCCTGTCTGCTTTCTGACAGTTTCTCTTTAATTGTCCATTTTCATGGTTTCTCCTGAATGGCTTTGAGTTTGTGGATATTTCTTTAGTTTTATTAGATCACTGCATTTTAGATTTTATCTTAAGTCACTGTTAAAAACATCAACAAAAAACAGTATCAAGTGTACATTTTCAGTCTGCTTGTGTGTGATGGTTGCGTTTATGTGTTTGCAGGAGTTACTTCGGTCAGTATAGATGTCGGAAAGGAGGAGGTGCTGGTGGAGTGTGCTCTGACCAGCGCCGAGGTGCAGGCTCTTATAGAGAGCACTGGACGCAGAGCTGTGCTGAAGGCCATCGGGGGATCAGAGCGAGGTGAGGGACAACGCCAAGAAACTAAAAAGGACACAATGTAGTTTCCTCAATAGAAAAGCAAAGACTCAAATATCTCTGCTGAACTTGTCATTACTTTGTCATATTTTGAATAAAAATAACCGCCTTTTTTTTCAAAATATAATTTTGAATTGTCCTCTATTTATTTAGGTGAATTATAACTGCTTCCATGTCCATTCAAATATTTCATCTTCTTTTAAAAATAGCTAGCTGCAAAAAGGATTTTCATAAAATACCTCAAATTAAACAAAAACTGGGTTTGGATGAATTTTTGGCAAGCAGGTAGCATGTTTTACTCCTGATTATTTACAGCATTAAGTAGAATTAACCATATTGATAAATACATATTGTTAGCTTTAGCATGCAACTGTGTGTCCACACACTTGTCTTCACAGATGAACGTGACAGGATGCCAGACACACTCACACGTGCATGCACACACCATTCATGAATCAATAAATCACTTAATGCAAAATTCTCTACAAACATATAACCATTCAAGTAAAAAAAAAAACATGAAAACATGTTTACCAAAGGAAACTTATTATAAACCAGTATACACACATGCTGTGACACAAATCAACATTTTTTAAATTGAAGCTACTAAATTGATTTAAATAAATAAATCAAAGCTTTAAATAAAGGTGTGATGAGACATATTTAGGTGCATTTGAATGAGGAGGTGGTCAAAGACGAAATACAAGAAAATGACTGACGTGATTTATTCAGGATTGTTCTCACAGTTAGCTAAATGCTCACATCTTTACTTTGCTGAAACAAAAGAAAAAGATTTGTGTTTTTCATGACTTCCCAGACTTCAGTTGTAACAGATTTGAACACAATGCACGTATCTTTAGTACATATATGATGTTAACACATGAACTATGAGCCTTCAGGGTGTGTGTGTTTTGATAACAGACCTTGGTGCGGCTGTGGCTATGCTGGCTGGAGCAGGGTCGATTCAGGGGGTGGTGCGTTTCCTGCAGTTGTCTGAGGAGCAATGTCTGATCGATGGGACCATTGATGGGTTGGACCCTGGACCCCATGGCCTCCATGTCCACACCTTGGGGGATCTCACACAGGACTGCCTCAGGTTGGACCCTTTGTTTTAGTCAAGTCTTATCGAGTATGAGCTTTGTGTCAGGCTGTTGACTTTGAGCATCCTCTAAACCTCTTGGGTTTTTTTCCACATAGGAACCTAAGGAACTTTCAGAAGAAATTTAACCAATCTTTCCTAAAAAACTAAAATGTTGTATACGATGTACACAGAAACAGAATACACTGGTTGGTAAATCATCTAAATCTCTTTGTGGTTTTCAGTTTTGTTTGGTAATAGTACAAAGACAACATAAAAATGACTAAACAGGGGGTTTGAAGGAGAAAAAAATGGCAATCCCAGTGTTGAATCACCTTTTCTTTTAACAACAAAATTTTTAAAATTTTCTCTGTTCTTTTTATCCCAAGGATGGAAAGTCCATCGACTCAACCGATCAGAGCCAATTAATCTAAAAATCTTCATTCCTACTTATTTAAATGAGTGAGATCACACAGTGGTTTTCTACTGGTCCCCAGTCCATCTTTTTTCATTGCATTGTGGTGTATTAACTTGATTAGTGGATGCAGAGATGAGCTGTGTTCAGCAGCAGTGGTTTTTAGAAGTTTATGCTGAGTCCATGCTGTTTATACCTCATTACAGAATCATGTCTCATTTTAATGCTGTCCTGTTCGTTTTTGTTTTTGTTTTTTTTACCTTGTTTACTGGCTAAAATTCTAAGATGCTCTTTTTATACCCTACCATGTTACTAGGTGGCTATTTGAATGTTCTTCTTAAACCTCTTTCACTGCATCACAAATGTTTTTGAGACAATGTTGTAATGCTTCCCATTTTGCTACTTTATTACCTATAAATAACAGTTTTACCCGCCTGTTTGATTGTTGTGTCAGATGGCTTATGAACCACCCCTTTCTGTATTTGATTAAATTCAGTTTCTTGTTCCTCTGCAGTTGTGGAGAGCACTACAACCCATTCGGGAGACAACATGGAGGTCCAGGGGACTCCGAAAGGGTACAGTGAAATTTCTGCTCTCTAACTAAATAAAATAATTCATCATGTAGTCGTTGACTTTTCCGAGTGGATTCCAGGATAAAAATAAATAGATAAATAAAATCTTCTGTGATGCAGTAAAAAGTCAGCACAGGCCAAAAACTAGATGTGCCTCTCAGACCAGTCTTGAGCTACGCTGCTCCACGTACTGAATTCATAACCGTTTCCGAGTTGAGCAGCTTCAGCGTATGAGTTTTTTTATACTCTGCTCTTTTTATGTTAAAGTGTGACAGGATTTAGTGTAATTTTCACCTGCACTTTCAAATACAGCATGTAGGCGATCTGGGAAACATTGTGGCCGGACCGGATGGCAGAGCTTCGTTTAGACTGGAGGACGGACAGCTCAAGGTAACGCAAGCACACAGACAGACATGTTTGCCACCGGTTGTAAATGGAGTTCACGAATATGCTGCGCTGGTGCAGGTGTGGGATGTGATCGGCCGATCTCTGGTGGTGGATGCAGGGGAGGATGATCTGGGTCGGGGTGGTCATCCTCTGTCCAAACAGACTGGAAACTCTGGTGAAAGGTGCGTACGTGAGAAATGTATGGATTTGTGTGTCAATTTGAAAGTAAAAAAAAGTGGGATTTTTATAATGCTATCATTAACGTTACAAAGAAGCTTGGTGCAATTAACATTAATATTCCTGTAATAAATGCATATTTGGTTGTATTTCTGATCATTGTGAAGCATAGCTATTAGTGATTATTAATTAGCTAATTGNATTTCTGATCATTGTGAAGCATAGCTATTGGTGATTAATTAGCTAATTATTTTAATGATTGAGTTATTTAGTCTATAAAATGTTAAAAGTTCATTATTATGCTTTACCAAAATGAGAGTGCAATTAGAATAATATGAAGACTTTTAAAAGTGGATTTGTCTTCAGTCAAGACAAACTGTTGAATGACATCTCAATACTTTATGGGTCTTTTTTTTCCTCCTCTCCAGGCTGGCCTGTGGGATCATTGCACGTTCAGCTGGCATTTTCCAAAATCCTAAACGGATCTGTGCCTGCGACGGGGTCACGCTATGGGAGGAGAGAGACCGGCCGATAGCTGGGAAGGGCCGTAGCAAGACCAACTCAGAGACGCCGGCGGCCCACCTCTGAGCCTCCAACACTGACGGGAGTTGGAACAGAGACGTAATTCAGAGGAGAAACTGAGTGGATATTTCATCGATGGTGTCGGAGCTAACAGAGGAGGACTGAGATGTTTCTATGGATGACCGGACTAATTCTTTAAAAAAAAATGTCTTTATGATAAAATCTAAATGATCTTGCACTAACAGCTTATCCTGTGAATGTTTGACTAAAGCAGGTTGGGACTTTCTTAAAGTTTCTTATTGTTGTGTTCAGACTTGTTATATCTGCTTTACATGTGCACAGGCAGGAACAAATACACCTCAGTTTGTGTTCATAGTGAAAGCTGATCATAAAAGACCAAGAATTTACAGTAAACATGACACAGCATCCTGCTCATCCAGCTGATATTTTTAAATTAAATATGATAAAATTAATGATATAAGTTTCTAGAGCCCATATTGCTTCAGAGGGGTGAGAGGTTTAGCGAGAACTGGAGGCAGTTCTTGCCATAAGAATGCAAAAGATGGGCAGTAAAGTCAAACAAACAGCTGAGTCTTCATCCACCTCATGAGTCATGAAAAGTCCCTCGGGACCACAGATTTTTTTTTACAAGCAGCCATGTTTCCCCTTCATGTTTGTTCTAGCAGAGATTTAATGAAGTGAATATTAAATCCATGAGATGGTGTGAGAAGCTCAGGCCAGAGATTAAAATGTGCTCTGGAGGAAGAGTCAAATTTCGTCCAAAGTGAAAGGGCAAGGCGGGTAAATAAGAGAGAGGGCAGCCATGAGGGATTGTGTGCTCAGCTGTTTAAGCATGGAGCGTAGCATTCCTTTATTTCTGCCGCAGCCATATTTAGAGTCATAGACTTGAGAGTAACCTGTCTTTTTTTTTGAGATGAGATTTTGTATCTGCTTGATGAATGTAAAATAAAAGAAGTGCTACTTGCTGACTCGGCAGATTTTTCTTGATGAAAACATCGATATTAGGACATGATAGTGTGCACCATGCTGGCCTTATAAGGGTGTGTATTGTTGCATTGATTTATTTATCCCCCCCCCCCAAAAAATGAAGCCTCTGCCATGCTCTGCTGATTCCTGAATAAGCTTACTGAATGTCCTCCTAAATCTTTTTACCTTTTTGTGTCTGGGCTGAGTGGAGATCATGGCTATAAATGATTGCCTTAAATACTAAACGATTTGATTTTAAGTCAGAAAATGTTGAAATACCCCTCAAAGTTTTCTTGCATTTCAGCTGGGTAAATGACTGTCCACTGATGGATTACCTTTTTTAAATGACTCGTAACAACTTTAGACTCAAACTGACTCCATACTTCAACAAAGAGTATTAAACAGACTGCTGTTTGACTGAAGGAAGGGCAAAATCAGACCCATAAATCACTGGGCCTCAAACTGACGCAATCTGGCCATAAAGAGATTTAAACACACTCCATTACCAAAAGCAGAATCTGACTCAATGCCAGACTTCTTCAGATTAATGCTCCACTTGGAATGAAACTGTCCCAGTTCAGAGTGATTTTGAATTTTTAATCAGGGATCAAGGGGGGGTATAAACATTTTGATAATCTGATCAACATGAAAATATGACCATGTACAATCAGACTGTTTTTCTCCGGTTAAAATAAATGTTTTCTCTGCACATGCTCAAAACAGTAGAAAAAAACATGGCAACAGCTTAACCAGGTAAATTAATTTAGACTTCAGAAAAGTTGAGGATCATCCTGGTTATTTGTGTGCAATCCTCAATTCCTGATTAATACATTAACTGAAAGCAACCAGTCGTTGCCTTTAGACTTTATTCCGCTGTCTCATTAGAGTCAATCACTGTCCCTCTGTTTAGAGACAGAAGGAAAAGGAAGCCAGTATGCCACTGAGTTTGCTTCAGGATTATTTGCAGGTTATGTCTATTATGCTTGTACTTCATGAACAGATTTTCAATAAAGTTAGGGGGAAAAAAATCCCATGATCTATTTTCTGCACACTGGGAAACTTCCTGTAACAGTTTCAATCTGATTACATTATTTGCAGCATTGTTAACAAGTTATTAACTGTATTTAAACTGACATTTGTATCTCATCTGGAGGATTTAATATCAGATTGAAATATTCATCCACATTAACATAACTACTGACTCAACACCACCAGAGACTCACAATGATTCAGTACAACTACACACACCCAAGAGGACCTGAAATGACAATTAAAAATGCACAATAAGGGAAGACTGTGCTGTGGAAAACATGCTGCCTTGTTCCAGTACCTTAAAACAATTGACTACAGACCAGTTGCTCTAACATCTCCCTTTATGAAAGTCCTTAAGAGGCTGTTATTGGTTCGCCTCAATAAGCAAATGAACACCTTTCAGGACCTATTACAGTTTTCTTATATGGACTTGGGATTGAAGACACCATTGAAGACAAGCTTCAGAGAGCCCGCTCATCTGGACCAATAAGGCAGCGCGTTGAGAATCGTTTGTTTTGCTTTGATTCGTTTTCCTCAAAGCTTTTAACACAATTCGGCTTTCACTGTTATGTGACAAGGTCCATAAATTCCAGGTGGATACCTGCAACACACCTGGATTAATGATTACCAGAGAAACAGAACACAGTTTAAAGGTTGTGTGTCTGAGAGGGTGCTCTGCAGCACTGGAGCACTACAAGGGACTGTACTCCCAAAATCAAGATCACCAGTATAGACATGAATTACTCCACAAAGTGTAGCCAATGTAGTGTTTATTTTTGANTCACCAGTATAGACATGAATTACTCCACAGTAGGTGTAGCCAAAGGATATACGTTGTAAAATAGTGTTCTTTAGCACATTTTGACGGTTCTAATTTATTTATTTACTTTGGACCTGGTTTTAAAAATTAGTGTTTTCCATCTCCCAAAGCTTCTAATTAAATAAATGTCCAAATGATAAAATAATTGTCTCTTTGTGGACACAGCCTTAATTTTAACAATCACACAGGCCCTTTATGCTCTTTGGGGACCCCTCTTGAAGGGTCAGTGAGGAAACAACAAATTGTGTTCAGCCAGAGGCTTTTTAAAGTGAACTACAAGACAGAAAGTTGTGGGAAATTCTTCCTTCCAGAGCACTACAACTTTACAATTTCCCTCCAGGGATAAATAAAGTATTTTTCATTTAATTTCCCCCGGGACACAGAAGCAATAAAGACATTTGTCCATAATCCCTCCTTTTAATTAGCAACATATTTTGCTTAATTAAATCTTTTTTTGCCGTTCGTGATATGTGCAACATTGCAATTAGTCGTCCAGCATCACCTCACTCCTCTGTGGATGAGCAAACGTGGATTTCGCAGCTTTCTCACTTGTTGCATGTCACGCTCGAGCACAGTCCCGAGACTACGCTGCCTCCTTTATCACTGTGGCGGCAGTAACAAATGAAGCGGGCTTTTAAGGTGCTTTGTGTGCGTGCATTGTGTGCACACATGAGTCATTTGGTGAAGAATCAGCATCCACGGGGTGCAGCAGCAGCAGCCCTCCCCCTCCGCTGCCTCAGTAAGCCCCGACGTTCAAACGGAAGCAGGCGCTACCATTTTGAAATACAGCAACGCTTAGGTAAGATGGTAGATCCTTTTCTTTAATCGCCTTTTCTGTGGTATTATTGTCATCTGAGCCGATAGAGAGGTAAATAAATCCGATTCGTCTATAAGCTCGTGTGTCTTGTTGCGTGGTTTCTTTCGTTTTTCTCTTTTTTGCGACGCGCCGTTAGACCGTGTTGCTGTGGTGGAAGCCCTCTGTGTTACACTGTATTAATTCCTGTGCGGAAAATGTGATTGTTGGACATTTTATCGAGCTCAGAACCTCGAGCTGTTTGCCTGATCAGATGTTTGGCATTTACGGATTATTATCTAGTTAACTAAAGTAGCCTTAGAGTTGTTGCTCTGGTCATTTTTTTCGCCTTGTGGCGGTTGTTTTGGTTTGGGCGCTCGAGCTAAGCCAACAAGCATCCTGTCTCTCCATTCATAACTATCAGCATACAAGCAGTGAAGCGTCTCTAACCAACTTAAACTGCGTCTTTTTGCATTTTCCCCTTTTTTTTCGCTTTTTAATGACGCCAGCAGTGAAAATGTGTTGACTCAGCGTCGTGCTGCGTCATCAGAAAACCAGGTTCACCCCCCTAGTTATGCCTCAAATGAACCAAGTGTTTAACGCAGCAGCCATTCTTTCTGCCCGAACGGGGTACATTCATTACATACAACACATACTTAATTAAAAGGCATTTCTTTGATCGTGTTTCTCAGCAGCATGAGGAGGAGGTGGATTTCTTTTAGTCGGCGACAGCTTACTGGAACCTAAACCAAAAAATAGAAATGTCACTCTGTGGTATCGTGTTCTGCTTTTTGCCCTTTGATTTACAACCAACCATAAAAGTTGTTTGGCAGGAGAAAAGGTGTTGACCTACCTGTGGAAACTCTCAAGTGTAACCTGTGAGTTTAAAGACGTCATGGTGAGAAAGAGGGGGGGCTGCACATTTTTAAGGGAACCTTTTTAGCTCAAACATATTTCTATTGTTTTCATACGGGTAATGAAACTTGAAGTCCTGCTGCAAAATGCTCTGTTGTGCCTGTCTTGTCTCCAGTGGATGAGTGTGACTCATAGCTGTTGGGGTGATCACAGCCTGCTCTCAAGTGAAAATTAGATTTTCTTAAGTGAAATCTCTGAGATCTCATTTAAAATGGCTTTACGCCATACTGAAAGGCAAACAATCTGTCCTGCTTTGTTTATTTAATCTGAATTGATTTGGGAGGGAGCTTTTAGGTAAATGTGTGCGATGGTAGAATTTGAATGTTGATCTATGTGCTCATTTACGCTAATAGGTTCTTTATCAGCAGTATATATTGCAGTATATTTAACTTTCTCCAATCAACTTGTTGGATTTGTGTTTAGCTGAAAGCACAACATGTTTTTGCTTCATCTGTGGCATGTTAGTATGCAGTTATTATAGGAATTCGTTGAAGATGTGAAGAAATCAAAAAGCTAGACTCTTTTGAGGGTATGGGGTTGCATCAGTGTCCTCGGTAAAGGTAATTTACACTTCTATGATGGTGGCAGTCAGGTGGAAAACTAAAGCAAATTCTGTGAGCAAAACTATATCTTTTTCAGGGGCATCCATCCATTTTTCAGTGAGATGATGCCATAGTATACACACATTACAAAAGCATGGCTACAGAAGAAGAGGGTACAGCTGTTGCACTGGCCTGCCTCATTAGAGGACATGTAGAGGTTTCCAAAAGCAAAAGTGTGCACTATTGCACACCTTAAGATATGAGAGATGGGACAGAATAACATTTAAAAATACTAATGTCTTGTTATCCTCAATACCAGGATGTCTTTTCAGTCTTGCAAGAAGAAATGGCAGCATTACAATGTGGTTAACATTTCAACTTTCCAGGTTTTTTTTTTTTTTTTTTGCATTTCATTCCTCTGTTTCTTTGCAGCGCCATGGATAAGAGCCACACAGTGAAGCTCTTCGTGGGCAACCTAGCGTTGGACACCACCCAGGAGGAGCTGTCAGCCATCTTTGAACCTTACGGCCAAGTGGTCAGCTGCAGCGTGTTGCGGCAGTTTGCTTTTGTGCATCTGCAGGGGGAAGGCGCTGCAGAGCGCGCCATCCGGGAACTCAATGGGCGAGAGTTTCGCGGCCGGAATTTGGTGGTGGAGGAATCGAGGGGGAGGCCCTTGCACTCCACAAAGGTGTTTGTGGGTAATCTGAGTGGAATGTGCACGACTGAAGACCTTCAGCAGCTGTTTCAGACGTTTGGAAAAGTTCTCGAATGTGATAAAGTCAAAGGTAAACCAAGATCCTGTTTGCATTTAAATTGGTTTAAATTACAACAGAAAATGATGTGAATTCTTCTTCTGCAGGCTACGCCTTTGTTCACATGGAAAACAAGGAAGATGCACTTCAAGCCATTGAAGCCCTGCATGGCACCTCCTTCAAGGGCCGCCCCCTGTCAGTGGAGCTGTCAAAAGTTCAACCCAGCAAGCAGACACCTACAGGGAAAATCCCATGTGTTAACTGTGGAAAGCAGGGGCACTACGCTGGAGAGTGCCCTGTTGGGAAGCCTTCTCTGGAGCAGTACCAAAGTCAGGCAGCAGTCCTGGCTGCTGCTGCTGCTGCAGCTGCCGGCTTGCCTCTGCAGGTCCAACAAAGCGTGCACAATTCTGTCTACAACACCTCTACTTTTGATCCCACATACGCAGCTCTTACAGGGATTACCACTGGCTCACGTACTGATGGGAACCCTGTCAACCCAGCTGTTTACGGTGCCCTAGCCAGCCAGGTGTATGGCGCTAATGTTGCCAATCAGCTTTATGGAACAGTGGCCAGTCAGGCAGCTCTTACATCAGGCGCCACACATGTATACAGCTCTATGGCGCCTAATATCTACGGCCAGGTGGCTGCATCTCCAGCGGCTGCTGCAGCTGCTGCTGCTGCCTACACAACTCCAGTTTACACCCAAACTATGGCCAACCCCCATGTCTATCTAGCCGCTGCTCCTGGAATAGAGATGCCAGCAGCTGCAGTAAATCCTGCCTACACTGTAGCACCTGCAATTTACGGCGCTGCCACCCCGGCCTACGCTCATATAAGCGCCTTGGGAGCGACGGACCCAGCTACAGCCATCTTTGAGGCTGCCAGGCAGGCACATTACTTTGCCCAGAGCCACCAGGTTGTGGCTGAGCAACAGACAGTAGCTGCAGTAGCAGCAGCAGCTGTGGCCAAGTCTGGTGAGAGGGACCGTAGTCCCTTACGGAGGTCGGCACCTCTACTACCAGACCCTGTGATGAAGCCATTTATCTACCAGAGGGCCAAACCACGCAGACCTTTGCTCCCAACACCAGCCGGTCGTGCAGCTGAAGAAGCAGTGGAGGCTGCAGAGGACCCCATGGCCAGGTAGGTCGTGACTGTTGAATAGAGACTTTATCCCCGTCTTATTAGTGTTTAATGTACCACCATGAATGCCTTTGATGTATGTTCCTACCCAAACCCTCTTCTCCTGACCTAAAACCTTCCCTCCCCTGCTTTAGGTACTACGCGGAGTACTACCAGCAGCTCCAGCAGTATCCCCAGTTCCAGTACGCCTACCCACCCAGCACAATGACCATCCCTGGCATGCCAGGGGTGTCAGCAGTTCCCGCGATGCCCGCCCAGCAGGTCGCCACGTTGGACGCCCTCAGGCCAGTGGTCCCCGCCGCTGCGGCTGTAGCAGCCGCCATGGCTGCACCCAGGGTGTATGAGCCGCCGTTGCCGCCGCCCACGCGCAAGGAGGCCATCCTCCGCCGCCCCGAACTCTCCCTTCACACGCCTGAGCCCCCCTTCCGATAGTCGCACTCAATTGTCTGCCCGCCCCCTCCCCTCTCCCTCTTTGCCCTGAACCCCATCCCCCCACATCTCCTCTTTCCACCCAAACTTGACCACCTTACAGCAGCTGTATGTATGTATGTGTGTGTTTGAGTGTCTGGGCATTCTCCAGTGTGTGGCTGGGGTCTGAAACTGGTTTATTAACCTGCTTTACGAGGGACTTGATCAGCTAACCTTGGTCTAGTTTGCATAAACACAGTGCAGCCTGAAAGGGAGGCTCTCATCTGTTGCTTGGGCATTCTTTGTGCTTGTTATTTTTTGTTTGTTTGTTTTTTTTGTTTTTTTTTATCGTGCCAGTCTCACACTTGTGCCAGTATTGGACTGACACAGTCAGTCATTGTATATGCCTTTTTTCCTGCAACCAAGTTTGATTTTCTAAGGCCAAAATCTCCAATAAATTACATCAGCCGTTCTCCTTAGGCCTAGATGATCAGTTAGGGCAGCTAATTTTTAAAACCTTTTTTGCCTTATGTTATTGAGTTTGTAATTGTAGTGTAATCTGATGGGGGAGATAGAATAACACATATTGTGTACTGGCTGCATTGTGTTGTGCCCCAACAGAGCCAAAGTTGCTGTGACGTTTTGTCTTGGATGTGATGTGGATGTAGTATGTGTGAACGCGTGAGATGTGCGGGCTCTTGACCTTGTGACGCACAAACGCAGCAACCAGGACTGTACCTTGCAGAGAAAAACCGTAAAGCACACATATACATACTTTAATGTATGTTCAGATCTATCCCCAATCCTTTTCTTTGAACCCCCCCCAACGTTACTCTTACCTACACGACTGAAAGACACTGCTTCACCTCTTTTTCTCTCTAACCTACAGCTGCCTACCTCTTACTGTAAATTTCAGCGTAGATTCTCTTGTGTTATTTTTGTTCCGCACATTTCACCCAGTCAGCAGGTCCTGCTCCTCGTAAAGGTACAGGGTCAGCAGTTTAGAGAGGGAGGAGCCACATTTCAATGACTTTTGTAGATATTCTGTATTAAGTCCTTCATGTTTCAGAGGCCTTTTTTTAAAAAATAGAAATAGTGTTAATGTGTGTTTTTGTGTAGTTTACATGTGGTATTACTCAGCCTGGAATATGATGAATTGTAAATGAGGGGAAAAAACATAGGTGACTACTGAATGAGCTGTTTACAAAGGATCTTTGAATTGTATCCTGTTGGAAGTCATGATTATATGTGCCTATATGCCTTGAGTAAAGTGCATTATGTGGAGGATTCTCCCATTTTTTTAAGTGCTTTTGATGTTATTTTTTAACCATTTTAAGTGGGATGGAGCCTTCCACCTGTTTCATATCGAAGAGTTTTTAAAAAGCCACAAATTGAGCCTTGTGTGTTCATAATTAAGCAGAAATGACAGTGATAGCACCAACGAAGTGAGAGATGGGGCAGTGTCTTCCAGTTGCCCCAAACGCCATCCTCTTTATCCATTTAAATCCCAGACCTGCTTTAGATTCTGATTGCAAAAAATCTGTTTTTTTCTGTTTTAATTTAGTTGTTGGATCTCATAGGTGGGATTTGCCACATCCAAAAGTTTTCAAGAAACCCGGACCCCTAAGTTCTAGTGTTTTTTTTGTTTGTTTGTTTTTCTTTTTCCTTTTTATAGTCTCGATTTAGTCCTGGGTGGCAATCTTCATCTATCAAGTTCTACAATTGCTTAAAACAATCTGTTTTTTTTGCAACTATTATTTGACAGCGGTCTGACGCACACACACAAATGGACCCTCTGAAAAATCACCCTCTGCCTCATTGTTCCCCTCCCCTCTCCTCCTGTGATTTTTAAGTGGTTAAGTGACTTTTGCATCTCACAGTGTAATCTTTCTGTGTCGTGTATGAAAACACATACCAGTTGCATCCTTTGTAGAACTATGTGGTTTGCGAATTGTCTTGTTTGCCATGTATTTTTTAGAAAGGTATTTTAATTTAGTCGTTTTATATATATATTATATATAGAGAAAAGACAAGGTAAAAAAAAAAAAATCAGCATGCTTTTTATTGAGAATATGTATACTATAAACCTCATTATAATAAAGAATGTTTGGCTGACTGCTGTGGTAAAAGAAAGAAAAGGGTTTGGACCTTTCCCCTTCTTCTTGTTTATGATCTTCTCCACTATCTGTTTCTCTTGTGTAAAATGACCACCAGACCCATTTGACTGGGGGACCCAGGGGGAGACAGGTGTAGATGCTGGCCCAGCTTTGGTCTCTTTGGTCAGGGTAAGTGTGGGGTGGAGCTCCTTCCTCTCTCCAGCCTTTCAAACTCAAAACTAAATGTATATAAAAGGGTTTCGTTTTTGTGCTTTTCCATATTCGGCTACTGCAAGAAATGCTGAATGTGGTCCTTTTGAAAATTTATTTCCATGCATAAATTGCATTACACACATTGAAACTGCATTGAGAGCTGGGGAGAGGCACACAGATAGAATGGCCTGAATGCATTTTGATCTGTGGAGCAGTTCTGTTCCTGGGGTTGATGGGGTGTGCGTCTGGTCTGGTCTCTCCCTGCTGCACCAAATTCTCCCTCTCCGTGTGTCTCTGTGTTCACTCTATTCTCAGACCTGCATGTGTAATAATCTAACTCTGCCGCATAAAAGAAATAAAAAAAAAAAAAAAGCAAAGCCCCCACCCCTCCTCAACAGACCAGCTCTGAACTAACTATCTCAACTGAATTAGGTCACCGTGCCACCTGGAACAGCCAACGTGCATCCTTGCGTGAGCGTGGCAGTGTGAGCCGTGGGGACAACTTTTAGCGCGACGCCACCGCAGCAGGAACTTGTTGTCTCTCTTCATCTCCAAGGTAACTGAAAAACGACCCCCTCCGAAAAAAAAAAAAAAATCATAAAAGCACTGAACTTTCTTCTCCTCCACTTGCCACCCTTCCTTTGACTGTGCCTTGATTAAACACTCCTCACTCTCCTTCCTCCCCTCCCTGCCATCACCACCTCCCCCTCTCCCTAGTCCGTAACTCCTTCCTCTGCTGTAATGGCAGTGCTGTACCTCTAGCCTTGGCCTTCTCTTCGGTGGGGTGAAGGGGGGGTGGGGGGCGTGTTTAGTACACCGCCACAAGACTTGATCCCATCTTGCATCAGCATCCGAGGCAAATGATGGTGCCCTGTGTGTCCTGCTGGTGAATAAAGGGTGTGATGTGTCCTGGTGTGGTCATGTGTATGCTAGAGGAAAAAAGACAACATTCTCTTTGGGTGCCATTTCATTGATATAGTGACGCTTGGCATATGTGGACACACCCTCACCCTTCTGCCCGCTAGTCCAATTCCTGTCCACCGCCGTATTCGCCGCCCTCAAACCCCTCCCTTCCCCTTCCCTTTCCCTTTGTCCATCCCTCTACCCTCTCCCTCCTTCCCATTTCTTCCCTTCCTTCTCCTTTCTCAACCCCACCCTACTTTCCCTATGCACCTCTCCTCTCCGCCGTCCACACACACAGCGCTTTTTCCGCCGCCACCGCCGCCGCCACCTTGGATCTGGGTTTGTGGCTCTGGCACGGACTTAACTTCCCAGAACCACCCACCTGACCCAATCTTCCCCCCCATCCTCTGTTGTTACCGTAGAGGTTTGGGCATGCCAGGGGGACGGTGTACCGTATGTGTGGTGGCCCACTTCTGGACTCCGTAACATGACAGACTTCAATGTTGGACGAATCGCTTTGCTCAAACTGTTGAATGCTGGGTATGCACCACAGGGCTGTAGAAGGGATCTCAACTCTTTAATTTCACAAAAGAACCAGCTCTTTTAGTTCCCCACAGCCTGTGTGTCAATCTGAAATGTCCTATAAGATAGGCCTGTAGTTATGAGGCCAGTCTGACCTGTAGATTCGCACCAATCTCAGGATTCTTATAGGACTTTTCTGGAACGGCAGCTGTATTTCTGCAATAGTGGGATCTGCTCTGAGCGACTTATGTGTTCTTATCTGTTAAGATTTTCACCTGTGCTGAGAAGGAGAGCTTCACCCTTGCATACAAGCCATCACTCACTGGCTTGTCAGTATTTCACATGAGCTGTTTGGCGTTTGCTCCCAACATCTGCAGGATGGAAGTGTGACATGATGGCCATCCACTATTTCTGCCTAACAAACAAAGGGAAAGGTGAAAAGGAGGTGGTGAAGATTGAATAGATGAGTTGATTATGAGGTGAGTTTGTGGTGGAACAGTTGTTTGCACAAAGCTACTCCCTAACCTCGCCTTCCTGATCGTGGAGGACTATAATATGTCTTTCCCTCTGAGGTGTCAGCATATTGGGGACATTTGATCGGTCTTTATGTTATGAAAAAATCCTCTAAATTTTACTTTGCAGCCTTTAATAAGGTTTTGCATGTTTTTAAAAGTAATGCATCATATGTCATGAAGATAATAGCTATACTTTAACCGATTTATAGAAAGGAAGGAGTAGAAAAAGGATGCACTGACTCCCCTTCTAACCTCCATGATCAGGGCACACTGTGCTCCAGTTTGTTTGTTTTTTGTGTTTTTTTTTACCTNTTGTTTTTTGTTTTTTTTGGGTTTTTTTTCCCTCCAGCAGTTCATCTTTACTCTCCTAACTCCTCACTAGTGCTTGTCAGATTGGGCTTCCCATGCTTGGGTAAATGCAGCCACGCATCTCTAAAACCCCCTGCTCTGAAATCACTGCCTCACTATATTGCCAGCCAAAGCTCACTGCAACGTCCTCCCTACTTCCACTTCTTACCCCTCAAACTCCCCCTGCTTTCTGTGATTAAGCTGGAGAACTCAAATATACACGTCTGTTTATTGTTTTTGATGGGATCCTAAAGGTTGCATCTAAGCAGAAATCAGCTGAGATCTGGGAAACGTTCCATTCCAGCTATAGGTTCAAGCACAACCCGTATAGACCGCATTGCCTTTCAGTTTGCAGGCTGAAAATCAGCTTTTTTTTTAATTGATTATTTTTTTTGTAAATGATCATGACTCTTCTAGCATAGACATAAATTGGACGCTGCTGATGCTGCTCCATTTTTCTTTTTTTCAGACAGAGCCAACAGTAGGGTCTTATCTCAGACATAACCTCATCTACAGAGGGTGGGAATTTTTTCCTCGGTCCATTTCATTATGAAAACACACACATTGGCAATATGTTTACAAAGGGTTAGATTAAGCATTTCAAGTTTTTCTCCTCTCAGCAGTAGCACAGCAATGTAATCACAAGCTTCTTTAAGTAGGTTAGTGGACCAAGCTTAGTGTAGTTACATCAAATTCTTAATTAATTACAATATAAATCATTCTAGTTTCCAAAGATGTAAAAGGTGACTAAATGAGAAGTTAGCAATCTGGATCTGCACATTTCAGTTAAATTAGTTCCAGCACAAAGCTGAATGTGAGGGGATTTTAACTGCTGAATGTTAGATGAGACGTTTGCATCTACATGTACTGTGAATGACAAATCCTGGTATAGGCACAAGTTATATTATATGGCTGTGTATGCATATATGCCTTTTATCATGTATTTTGAAAATGTTGAGGTATTTTCTCAGTCTGCATGCAAATCGTGAATAAATCCACTTTCTTTTTCCCTCACACGAGTTTGGATTTCTTTTTATTTCATATGAATGTTTCCACTAAGATTTGCTATCATATAGAAATTAACAATGTAAATGACGCATTTACCTGCAGCCTATTTTTAGCAGTGTCGAATATGATGGTTTCAGCGGCTGCTAGTGGGCTCAGGCCAAATTCTCACACCTTGGGTGTGAGAATTCGTTACTTATCTCTTTTTAATCTGTTTTATAAGGAGGCTGACTCTAAAGAAGCACTGGTTTGCCATTGAAGATCATTAACAGCAACAGGTGCATTACAGGGGCCATAAAATCCTCCCTGGTCAGAGGAAGTGTAATTGACACACCGCCTCGCCACTCAGATGCCCACCATCCCTGCTCGCGACGGTCTCCCCCCGCCTTTTAGACCTTTTTCGGTTTAGAACCCGACACCCAAGCGGTGGGTTCCCATACTTATTGGAGTGCGGTCACGTGTGCTACTTTTGACCAGGAAAGGAGCACCGGACAGCAGGGTCTTCTGGTAGTGGGAGCACCACCTCCGCACAGCCACCTCTCAGCAGTGGAGTCTGGTCTCTGCAGCCCCATATTGTCTCTTTCCCCCCCGAAAGCGAGACCCCTCGTCTCAAGGAGGTTCTTGCCCTCGTTTCGTCGTTTCTATTGCCGATCTCTTATTCTTTTTTAACTATAAGCTGAAGGGGACTTGTGAAGTCCTGACAGAGGCGGAACGATGACAGCTGTCGAAACCCAAATGACATACAACTCCTATACGATCCTCCATGAAGATGCGTACATGACCCAGGAGGAGGACTGGGACAGGGACCTGCTGTTAGACCCTGCCTGGGAGAAGCAGCAGAGAAAGGTAGGTTTGGATGTGCCCGCTCTGAGCAGCCAGTGCTTGTGGCACGGCAACGTGCGTAATTACGCACAGATTTGCGCATTCATTTACGTCTATGGATGGCTTAAAAATATAATAATAATAAGGTTAAATTATAAATCGAAGCTTCGAAACGAGTGGCCTCACTTTAATTGTGTAAAATCTTTAAACGGCCCAATGGGAAATTAGGCATCTGCTCCTTGGTCGTCCTCGCACCTGGCACTTATGTCCTGTTAGAAGCTGTGTGGGCAGATATTTTAGGCCGCGGAACTTTCTCAGTGTTGTCTTTCAGTTACTCCGATTGCCTTGCAGACTGTCTAAATATAATACCGCCCCCACCCCCACCCTTTTTTTCTAGTTTTAAAGTCTTACTTAAAAAAAGAAAAGAAAAAGTCAACTTTTAACATTAACCATGTTCAGGTTTCTGAAACAGTCCAAGTGCAAAGGTAGAGGTGATTGAGGAAATAACCTGCAGAAATTTGAGCGGTTATTAGGCTATATAAGTCAATAAGAATGTATTTGTAGCCTGTTTAAAACAAGCTAATGATAGGCGCCATTTCTTTCATTTAAAGTAACAAAACTATCAAACACTCAAACCAACAACAGATTTTATTTATTTATTTGAATTAAAAAGAACAATACATGTGATGCTTATTCTCTATAAATATAACTGTATAGTTGTTATTAGCTAGTTTAGGTAAGTAGAGGTCAGCCATTGTCTAAGCAACACGCATGCACTGCCGGTAAAGAGCCTAACAGGTGTGCTTAAGGTATAAAACGACCAATTTTCAGAGGAGGGACCTCCCTGTCTTGTTTATGGCACAATTCCTGGAGTCCAACCTGAAAATAGCTCCAAGGTAGATCATTACTCATGATTTAGGAAAACGATTAATTTATCAGCATAAGACTGTTCAATATGAAGTTTAGTCCGCAGAGTATTTGTTGCCAGATATAAACTAAAATTTGAAAATTAGTTTGAGCTGGAAGCCCGCTGGCTTAGAATGGGCTTACATGTCCAAATGACTGAAAAGGTGAATTCAAGCTAAACGAGCTTTTAAACACTAATATGTAGGTACACTAGGTACAGTACAACAGTGACACCCCCCCCCACACACACACACACACTACCACCACCTTTGTTTCAAAACACCTTCTGAATGCAAGGGTGAAACTTGGGCTTACAAAAGATATGACTCATCAAATTAGATTTATAGTGGTTTAATAATTTAGGCTAAATTTAATTTAGTTTTAGCCTATATAATACATGTCAACCCATAACCTAAAGTTGGGCTAATGCAACATATAGAATGAACGAGGAGGGAATCGTTACTTCCAAATATGTAATGTTGGCTGAACTGGAAAGAAAAAGTCTTAGAACTATTTTCTAAACATCAGTAATCTTGTTTAAATGCTCTGCAGGACTAAGAGCTTTTAAAGAAAAATGCAGAACTTTATTCTGAAATGTTACCTGTTCTTTCGCTTTGGTGCTGGTACAACTTTCTGTGATTGTAGATTTGTACGTTTTTTTTATGACGTGTAACAGCTTTTTATAGGAGAATATTCAAATGGAATCAGCTGTTGTGAATCTGCCAAACTTTTCTGTCAATGCAGAATGTCCCCCACCTTTAGAGCACAGTGACAGGCTGAGACAACTCAACAGATGGTTGCAGTGAGACACTGGTAGATATACACCCCGTGTTGGTTTCAGAGACCTCCAAATAAACATCATCCTAAAAATATTTTTAACTTGCTTGGCTCCAGCATCTCTCCCTTCACCCCTCCCTCCCTCCACCGTCATCTCTTGTTTTTCTTTGTATTGCTCTGGTTTCTCCAGTTACTTTCTTAACTTCCTCTTATCACCAATCCTGAAACATGTTTTGTGTTGCTTTTCCATGTATTGTCTTTTAGTTTTCACATGCAGTCTTTTTAATGTAATGTTAGAAAAGGCTTTGAGCAAGCCTCCCCAGGGAGCAGGGCATGGTACTCCGTGGCACTTCTCGGCATGTAAAATCTCGCCTAAGGAGCTGATATCAGCCCACAAATATAGTCGGTGCATCATTTTGCAGTGTAATGAATATGAAAGGAAAGTCCTGCAGCACCTGTTGTCTCTTCTATCCTTGAAGTTTCAGTGGAAAAGCCGCTCAGCATTTGACATGGTTGTAAAGTGTTTGTCAACACACGGTGATGCTGAATCTGATACTGGACATGAGAAATGGTGTGTGCTTCAATATGAGCCCATTTCATGTGCACAGGTCAGAATAGTACTTGACATTAGTTTAAATTTATCATGATGCATCACGTACATTGAAGTAAAGGATTCATGGTGTCATTTAGACAAGAGTTTGTAATAGATGTCAAAAATCGTGTGAGATATTTAATCTTGCGAGAGATGTTGGAGGGAATGAGATAAAAGGGCAGATGAGATCAGACTGGATCTTGGTTATACCATTTTTTTAAGCAATTGCTATCTTTGAAATAAGAAGGGCTCATTTGTCGTAGTAATTTAAGAGAAGAGGCTAACAAGCCAGTTAGTGTCTGAAGTAGGCATCCTCATGTACTCCTAAAGCCTATTGATGTCTGCCTTCCACTGATGCTTAGCTGACAACCAGGAGAGGTTACGCTTAAGCACATCCGCAAGTAATGGCAGTCATTGGCAGTCTGATCAATATATGTGCAAAGTATAACTCTCCCAGCACAAAACCACATGTAACCTTGAACACAGATAAGCTCTGTTTGAGAAAGAGGTAGATGCTTTTTTTGGAGTGGATGCTTCATGTAACTTTCATCCCTGTAATACTTTTGTGTTTGTCAACATACCATATAAACCATAGTGACCAGAGACATCTTCAGTTTCACATTGTTGAAGAGTCCAGCTGCTAACTGGCTGAGAAAATGACGAGCTGCCCAGTGTAGCTTATGCTTGCAATATACTATAAATATCCATTACACTGAGTTATTCACTGGCCTATTCGTTATTAGAATATGATGATTGCTGAGCGTATTTATACAGGCATAAATGTTGGAAAAAGGGAAAGAAACGTGGGCCCTCTGTGATATTTAGCTGACTCTTAAAATGATTAAAAAAAAATTCTGCTTGATCTTGCATTTTTGGTTATATTTTACTGTTAGTATGATGAAGAATGACTGTGTTACGCAATACTTTGTCTGATGTTTGTCTACAAAAATGAACAAAACTTTAAAGATAAAAGCAAAACTTGTTTGCTTTTAATGGTCCAGCTATTTTTCCTCATTATGTAAGACATAAAATAAATAATCCTAATCGTATTCCTTAATCACTCACTAGGATTTAAATTGTATAATAATTTTAGATGGAGTGGTAAAATATTTTAAAGCAGACTGGATGGTTTTTTTTTGTACAAGATCTAATTATGGACATTTTATTCCATAGATTTATATTAATTTTCAATCCATCCACTCTGCTAAAACATCTCTTGGGCTTGTAATTTCTCCATATTTATGTATTTTCTACATTTTCTAAATAAGATTTGCAGTTGAACTCAAATGCTATTGTTTATGTGGATTCAACAGCATCATTATCTTCAATTTCACACAGCGTAAAAGAAATTAAGTGGTCAGAGTGAATGATTATCTTTAGTCATATTCAGATTCATGTGATCCTCTAAACTGAATGTGTTGTCCTTCTGTGTGGGAGATGAGAGATCTTAGGGTGCTGCATAAGCAAATCTGTTTTTGTCTAATCTTATTGTATAGCAGTCAGACAAATCTGTCGGCCTGTCTGGTACGCGATGCTATATGGGACAATACCAAAACATTGGGCCCCCCACAGGTTATTAAGGGTGGGACTTGGCATCTCTTTTGTTGCTGGATGATGGCTTCATGAGCCACCTACAAACTTTTTATAGTAAAAATGTATTATGATCAAGTTATTGTAACGAGTGAAGAACATTTCCATGTGAAATTCCAGTGATATATATTTCTTGTAATATTTGATGCATTTTTTAAATAAATGTTTCCAGAACTGAGACAGCCGTCTTGGCATTAGTTTCTTCACAATTTCCCCAGCGAAACATCTGGTATGTTGGAAAAACTTAGGTTACAAATCAATCTCACAGATAAACTTGGGACCTCAAGCACATTATCCTGACTGATTTGCCACGTGTTTCTATAAAGAAATGGTGTTTTGTATTCATTTCAGTAAAAATTAAATGATTTTCATACGGACTGATGAAAGATGGGAAAACGAGAGAGGAATTTTTAGTGAGCACCAGCAGCTCAGAAACATCCTCCCTCCTCCTCTAGGTCTCAGTTTGCAGTATTGGTGAGGAAATTGCTGAACTGATTTGTAATTTGCTGTATTAGACGTGCTCCAGTGATCCATGCACACTGACTGTGCTTCTATCCCAAGCTGCATCTGGGTGAGGTGACATCTTAGATTTCCTCCCATTATTCACTCTGTCAAGCTCATGTGATACTGGGAACTGAACAGTTACCCTGTTGAGGTGATCCTTGGACCATTCCACATATATTCTTTCAGAAGACCAGCACAGCACAGACATGCAGCTCTTTTAGGGGTTAAAATGAAATTGCAAGGTTTTGTTTTGTTTGCTTTTTTTTCTTCAAACTTATCGACTACTAAATTTCTTCTGGGGAAAAAAGTTGATAAAAGTCATTGATTATTTCAGGTCCACATATCATTTAACAGAGAAATATTCAGCATGTTTTTACTCTGTATAACGAAGATCATTACTCATGTTACGCAGCAGCTTTTAACATTATTTTCCTGTTAATCATGAACTTGGACAAACTTAGTGTTTTATCCTGATGAACTGTGTTTAAAAAAAGGAAAGGCATTAAGAAGTACAGTGTGGCGTATCAGTGCTGCGAGTTTCATCTAGAGAGCATCTGTATGAGAGTCTACGTAAGTGGAGAGGTGAAATGGCCTACACTCAGATCAAATAGCAGTTGCTATTCCAGAAGCTGTGTCCATGTAGGGAGGCTTCTATAAACTGCTTTAGTGCAAGCAGAGGAGCCCTAGGAGAGGCCATAGGAAAGGCTAAGGACTGTATGTGTGTGTGTGTGTGTGAGAGAGAGAGAGATCTTCATAGTGATGCACTGTATTTCACTGGCATGTAAGTTTATTTCCAGTGTTTCTTGGATGAGTTCTTCTGATGCTTTGGCCACAGTTTCAAGACGTAATAGTTCTTGGAGACTGTTGTAATGGCAAAAGTGGACACATGATACTTCAGCAGTGTTAAAATCCATATGGTGGAGGTAGCAATGATGAATAACGGGCTCTGAGAGCAGCCATCTTGATTTGATCAGAGCAATTCTGCAGGCCTGTTAATAGAATAAAGAGCTAGATTGTTGGAGAAAAAGACGGCAGTGTTTGGTCCATTAGGGTTATTTCTTCAGATACTGTATAATTTGTGTAAACAAACTTAAGTAAAACTCAAAATCAAAGCAAATGTTCAACATTAGAATTTTATGCTTGAGTTGCAGCCATCCGAGTTTCAGCTATTTTTATTCCTTAGCCTTGGTGTCGAACATGGAGGTTGTTATGAGGACAGGGAAAGCAACAATTTGCAAAGTCTGTGATATATAACAGTTGGCACACAATGGATACATGACCAAACTGGAAAAATGTAAAGTCTTGAAGGTGCATAATGCAATCTTTGTGCCATTTGATTTTCTGTCATAGTGAAACTAAAACAATGACCCACTTTACAAAAGTTGAATTGGCTCATATGCCTTGTCAGGGTGGATGCAGCTTGCATGAAATATATATTTATAGGTTGATGGTAGCAGAAGTTCCGGTCATCAGTTTAAGCCTGCTCAGATAGTGAGTCTCAGATAATCGGGCTGAGGTCACAAAGACATCATTCTGTAGTTTTTAATTGCTTGAAAAACTCGATTTTCTCTCAGAGCTCCAGTGAAAATCTCTCAAAATGATTGATGACTGCCATGGTTTAAGATTTGTATCCAGCATTAAGTTGTAAATATTTGTAATTCTTAACCCTGCTGGGATATTGCGCATTAGGCAAAGCCATTGCTCTAATGGTTGTATTATACCTGACTTAGGCTTGCTTTAGTTTTGAACAAATTTGTTATAATGTGGGTGGATATTACCTGAGGACTTCCTGTATGACAAAGCAGTCACATGTGGTCACTCAGGTGTCATTCAAGATTCACAACCTCCAAAAAACGTGAAATAAGAGTTGTAAGATCATCTGACTTGAGCACTGAATAACTTTTTTGTGGTTCTCAAATGGAGGCTGAAGTAAAATCCCAAGGTCATCTCTGTGACTTGCTGTTTTGGCTAAATGAATGCTGGGAAATGTAGCTCGGTTGCATGTTACTATATACAGCCTTAGATCAGTTTCACACTTAGGTCTTCATGGTCAAGGTTTCTGTTAAGATGATTTAGCTGACCCTAGATCTGCCTGGACAGCTTTGCCTCTCAGAGAAAGAAGTAGCCTACTGAAATTAGACACAGGCCTCCTCCTCACCCCAGCCAATCATCAGTCCCAGGCCAGCTACTTTCTCATAAATCTTTCCCAACTACTTACACCAGTTCATCCTACTCGCGGTTCATCTTAAGTCCAGAGCTCATTAAATGACAAAAGACTTTGACATGCTGCTACTGCCAGCTGTGAACCTGCACACTCACCTTCATTCTCCACCATCAATCACACAGGCGGTCCTCTCAGCTGTTGACTTGTGTAACAACAAAAAGGTGAAGGCATTATTGGGCTGAGGATAATGACTGAGGATGTGTGTGAGACTGTGTGTGTGTTTGTGCGTTAAAAGACAAAATGAATGGTTGTTCTGTACAGCCTGCTGACAGTTTAAAGCCACAGAGGGAAATAACTTTTAACCTTGATGACTTGTCATTAAACATAGTACAATAACAAAAAGGCAGTTGTTTTCACATAGTTTGTATATATGGCTTGTTTAGAAATTCAGTGTGACCCATGAAATAATACGGTCTTGACTTTCCTTTAATGCCATCATGAGTTGAGTTCTACTTTTTAGATACTCAACAAGTCAACAAATCTCACGGTTTCACCATTCATTTATGATTTAATGGCCACAATGCCTTTCAAATCCCACCAACCTGAGATATGGTTTATGGTTTAGTTTCCAGTGAACAAATGTAGTTTAACACGCTATGATGAACATGCTGAATTTCACATTTGCTGAAAATCAGTATTGTCAGTGTAAGCATATTAGCATGTGCAGAGCTGCTTCATGGTCCACAGACACTCATTCTATGAAAGCCTAAATAACAAACATTGGATTGTCCCTCCCATTATAGGCAGCTGCAACGTCTCTAATCCATTAACACATTTTAAGTTTCTTTTTCTCTCATGGCTCTACAGAATCATCTGTATGTGGTATAATTTTCGTCCACTGAAACGTGCTTCGTCTTGTGCTTTGTCTTTTTACTAGGCCAAATCCTAAACTGTGAGCGATATGCATCTGTGCTTCTGCATTTTGATTCCTATCAGCACATCAGGTGACTCAGAGAAATGAGCACCTGCGTACACACACATGTAGCCACTGATGGGGGTGGGTGAGTTTTGGCTGGCTTCATCTAGGAAAGCAGCAACCTGGAGCCATGTGGCAGTGGAACATGATGCAAGCCAGCATAATGGAGCAAAGCAGAACACAATGTATCTCTCCATGAAGTCAAAGCAATTAATATAACAACGTGGACAGATGGTTGTGTCAGAGCTAGACTAGCTGATGAAGACTGTCACATGTCACAACTGCTTTTTCCATGTGGCACAAGTTATTTCTCCACCAAGCTGTGGCAGAGGAGTTGTATCATTGCTGTCTATTTGTTGGCTTAATTATGCACAATGTCAGGCCTATCCTGTTAAAAATCAAGAGCACATAAAATCTGTGAGTTGGAAATATTATTGTAAAATACAGTATTGGCCTTGGTGAATGATGAGTGCTCTTGTTTTGGTCCCTTACTATTTTTTATGAGCCTTGTGACGCTTCTTGTGTTTGCATAACATGGTCTTCTTGTGCGCTGCGACTAAATGAAATGTCCTAATTTTCACAGTAACTGTGGGGAATTCCGGTTTTTAACAGGGATATGGGATGTATAAAGATGCTGTGTTCATCTAAAAATCATCCTCATATATGAGTAATGTTGACCTTATTATCATTTTGTTTGATAGACTGCTTTTTAATCCCATGCCACTCCTGCAGCTATCCTTTTTGCCTACTCCTACTCTATCTCACTGACATCTTTCACAGGTTTCATTCACACACACACACTCTTTTGACTAGAATAGGGCAGCTAGGCCTTTTATCCTCTAAACACAGACATAAATCTGCTGGTTTGGACTCGGGCCCTGCATTGGAGGCCAGTGCTAGGCTTGTTGTCAGCAGGGTCTCTGGCAATAAGCCTGATAATCCTTCATAAAGAAGAGGTGGAAAGAAGGGCTGATAAATTCAGGCAGAGGAATGATTCACTTACAGTTCCAACTGTAACTCGAAACTGCTTTTTGCTCATATAAAGGCAATTAGTTTAGAAAAAAAAAAGTTATTTTCTGAAGTGATCGGTGACTTTCTGTTTTAATTTGATTTAAAAGCAGGCAGATGTTAAGATAAGAGGAATTAAATGTCTATGTTAACACTGCTAATTTTTCAGCCATTATAATGCTTTTATTGAAAGACAGTCAAACGTGACAGGAAATATGGAGGAGAAGAGGAAGTACAGCCACCCAGGACCTGAACTGGTAACTCGCCACTTGCCTACTGTACTAGAAGTACTAGTAAAATGAAGATCTGCACAAAAGAAACAACAAAACCCCTCTTTGTTCTTTTGTTTTATCTAAATAATATTTATCTGTCTCTTAATTTCTCCAAATCATGCACATCCTCACAGTTCAAAGACATGAATCCAGTAGGCCCACTAGAGTTAGATTTTGGGTAAAGCTTAAGCTCTTGCATCATTGTCTCGAATTGTCTTTGAGACACCCCAGCTTGGGGCTCCAGGTTTCTTTGGGAAAGCTAATGGAGGAAGGTATTTAAAGCCAACAAGAGGAAGAGAGAGGGGAGGGGGGATTCCTTAATAACTGCGACACCTGTTGTGTTGTAACTCCTCTCCCCTCCACCATGGTCCTGTCTCTTTATCCGCTGATAAAACTGTGGAAGACCTTTGGAACAATTAACAAGAGACCTCTTGTACAAGAAAGTGAGTCAGTTTTACCACAGAAATCAGAAGTCATGTTGATAAAGCTGGATATTTAACCTCAGTGCTTATTATGATGTTGCCGTGTCTACAGCTTAGTGTTGAGGACAGCATTAAATGTACGGAGACATCTTGTTTACATACTTTCATGAGCTTTAAACTTATAAGCTTGAAGTTTTAGGAACAACTTTGATGACTAATTTGTGTTTTTCTGATTTCTTGTTCTGTCATTATTTAAGATTATGAAAGTGTTTCAGTACAAGATTTTCAGATGCAAGCCTGACCAAAGTGGCCTTTGTGTCATTAAGACTGGCTTTGGTTTGGTAAACATCAATCCTCATAGCATAGAGGTTTTAATTACCCAAAAATCCATTGCAAGCATGACTGCTTTTAGAAGTGCTGGTGTTTAATCAAGTTTTATTGACACACTGGGTTGAAAAGCAAAGATGGGATGGTTGTTTCTCCACTGAGCTCATCAGACCCAAAGTGCCTTAATTTGTCAGAACTGTTGGATAAAGACTTCTAGTGTATGCAAATATCAAAAAGGAGCATGTCATATATTAGTTACATTTTACGATAATAAACATGCAGCTAAGATCTAATATTAGGACCGGTACAGTACAAAGAACATATACGGTGCCCATCAAAAGCACTTGAGTTATGTGGAGAGCACAATTCAAGAATAGAGCTCATCCGTGAAGGGATTTTCACGCCATTAGTTCTGACAAATGGCTGTATCATTCCTTTTCTTCCACTTGAGCGTATGCTGTCAGATATAAGAGCCTGCTGCTTTTCTGATAGAGCTAGTCAGTGTTGCTGAATCACAGCATTTACCATGACCCTGTGCAGCCTTATACTCAGTACAAACGATCGTTTTAATGCTTAATTTGGAGCATTACAGATGAGAACCAGTGGTTTATGAGGAACTGTCTAAGGGACATAGTCTGGTATTACCAAAGCATTTGTAGTTTATTTGTGTAGTTTTTGTGTGTGAACAAATGCATGCTATTAAAGCCAAGCTAAATCAAATGTCAAAAGAAGAGAAATTAAGTCACTATGAATTACCAATAGTAAGTTTGCACATGCCTGTTCTAAGTAAGTATAATGGTGCTTTAAATTGTCTTATTTAAAATTAAGATGGCCCAGTTTAGCCGCATTTAGATGGTTAAGAGTTCATCAGTTGAGATGAGAAGGAACAATAAATAAAAATGTGAACGATTGTCGTTCTGACCTAGCTTAACTTCAAGATTTTTATTGTGAGGATGGAAAGGTGCGTCCTCCCTTTTTAGTGGGGAAGACTACAGTCTGACATGTGGATTGAACTGGTCCAAGCTTAGCAATTTATCATTGTTACAATTTTTATGACCATCTTCTGAAATTGTCTTCATATGTGCGTGTCCATATGCGTCATAACACCCTTTTAAACAGAGGAACACAGTGTTTTTATGTGCAGCTATAATTATGTACACTAAGTGCATGCGATTGGTGGTTGTGTGGCATGTGTGGATGTGTGTGTTAAAGACCACTGGACATGACTGCTGAACAGGTGTGTGTGGCAAAGGTAGCTGTGGTGGACAGGTGTGAATGAAGTCCACAAGGTCAGCCTTGTCAGCGAACTATTTTTATACTGGTAGTGACACATAAAATGAAGTACAGAACAGATTGGCTGTAAATTATTTTACATAGGCCTATAAAGACGTGTTGCAGTTCAGTCTCTTTGCATATTAAAAATAACTAAGAAAAAGTAATCAAAGGCCCATTTACACATATATCAGGGTGCTAAAAAGCATTACTTTTTATAGTTGTGTATTCTTCAAGTACCATGGGAGAGTGCTAATATATTCTTAGATGTACATAAGGTGTGCATAAGGTGAATAAAGGATACCAAACAATACAGCAGACCCAAACGAAAGAAACTCCTAAAAACACAGTCAGTTACTTCCATTTAATATCTCTGGTTATTTTCTGTTGTGTCCAGCTTCATACACCTTATTTTCACCCCTCAGTAGTTTTTGGCCTGCAGATATAAGTGTATTACATCTTTAACACTTAAGCATGAGGTTGTACTTATACAAGCTGTTAAATGTGTATGTAAGCTATATCATTACACATTTCCAAGCCACACGAATAGTCCACCAATATAATTCTTTAATTACATCAGCTGGGGCTGATAGGTGCTAATTAGTGTAAATGGCTGTCGCAGTCTTTTTTTAATTGAATCTTAACACCCTGACTGGATGCCAGTGAGACACTTTGCAGTGAGGTTTGCTGTAAATGAGTCTGAACTGCAGCAGGTTTATGTAATTATCCAACTGATTAGCAGAAGTTTAGAGTGACTTGGTTTTTTTTTCAAAGGACAGTCCGAGGTAGAGAAATGGAGCAGAGTGAGTGTGAATGCAATACAGTCCCAGTTTCTGGCTCCCATGCCAGGTCATGTTAATTTGATAATGGGAATTAATTTAACCAGGAAAGAAAGACAGAAAGAAAGGACATCTTCTGATAATGTTTAACCATACTTTAAGTAGTTTCAAACACAACATATTTGATAAATATAGACATCAACACATCTATAAGTTTACTGGAAAACAAGTTTATTTGATCAGTTAAAATATTTTTTTATATATATTTTACTTGCTCAAAACATTAAACCGTTACCGGTGTTGTCTTATTATATCTGTATTATGTCTGGATAGGAATTGTGCTATCTGTTAATAATTTAAAAAAAAAAGCAAAACTAAAAGATATGATTGTAAATGACTTTTAATCTCTGCACTGCAAACATTTAGAATGAGTTAGTTTAAGGGTGCTTGAAACACGAGTTACAAGTTTGGTCTGTTAGAAGACAAAGCAAAGCATCTTCACTAGAATAGCAGTCTGCAAGTCTCTCCAAATCACCTCCTAACTTCACCAAATCCAAACATTCAAGATACTGAGGAACGAAAAATAACTGTAGTTAACACTAGTTATTTTAGTTCCTGTATAAACAGGAACATCGATGCTCTTAACACTAACTGCTATTGCATTGCACTGTTAAATAAAATCTTGATTTTAGTGTTACGAAACGAGCTAGTAGCTACAGTAGTTATAACATTCTAGCAAATATCTGGCAGCCTAATATCATAAATGGTAGTAAATGATAGTAACATTTTGATGATGTTATTTACATCATGTGGTTTGAAAAAGACCAGATGTGGTCTGTATAAGTAACTGTAAAATGTGTAAAACCCTTGTTTAAAGGTGGAAGTGCTGTTTAACTTGTTGACCTGAGCTTATAAAATAACATGTGCTTCTTCTACGTATGGTTTTGTCAGCAGTAAAGGTTAAATACTTTCCTCATAACGGGAAATGTGAGGTGCAGCAAGTCTGTTCAGAAAATTGGTTTCTTCTATGATGCCAGAACCAGCAGCTCCCAGCAGCACTGTGGTTGCGTCAGTTCTGTGATAGACAGCCGAGCCAGCGGCATTAAAAGCTGTGACCCTGCTCAGATGGGAAGAGGCGTGTATGTGCGTGTGTGTTTGTTAGAACATGTGTGTTTATGCGTGTCAGCTGTATTGAGGGTCACCATCCCCTATTCCCCCTTGGAGAGCTATAGTTATGTCAGGCATTTGGCTGGGCCACCATGACCTCATTTTATAAGAAGGACCTGTAAAAATGCCCCTGCCGAGCTGAGCCAGGCCAGACCAACAGGTGTGGACTGACACAAGAAGAAAGGAGGTGGGAGGGGTACTTTTGCAGTGGAGGAGTGACTTCATCATGGTGTACTCTGTAGACCACCACAAGCATTGCAACAGACCCGAGGGGATGGGAAAATAAAGCATTACAGTACAGAGAATACAGATATTTGAGTCAATGAGATTATAGCTTTTTGTTTATAGTGTTGTGCTCTAAGTGTTTTTAGTTTAATAAAGTTGGGATTATGTTTGTCTCTTCATCAGATTAGGCAGTCTTGATTTTCATGTTGTGACACTTTTGCTTCTGGCTACTATTCTTAATCTAAGTAATACGTAAGTAAGTAAGTAAACTTCTTTTTACTTAAGTGAATTAATATTGCCATTCCTTCCTCAGCATGGTCGTCTCTTCCTTCTCTGTATCTTCGTCTTGTACTCTTACAGTTCACCTCAGGAATCCTGCCTTCTCAGCTGTCCAATGGTGTCCCATGCCAACCCAATTTAGCCTCCCCGGCCTCCTCCTTTCAGCCCCCACCCTCCCTGCTCCTTTGCAGCTCTACCTCAGACACCTCCTCATCTCCTCTCCAGTTTGGCCTAGGGGTTTGCTGGATTAGCAGTCTGTCTAAATTTGGTCATGCATGGCAAAGGAGACAAGCACCTGCTTGGACTCTGGCTAGTTGGATGGGCAGCCTCTTCTCCTCTTGAGACCCTTACATCAAATTACACCAGAGCCTGGCCATTCCTGTCAGTCCTCCTACTTCATCTTGTACTCCTCAGCTCTGGAAAATATAAAATTCTTTTAATAAATAAACAACCCAATTTCATAAGTGTCCTTGAGGGACTGCACATGAACTAAAGCACTAAAGTAATATTTGTTCAGACTATGAAATAAAGTATGTGTAACAAAACTCATTTAAGTGATGGAGTTAATTTGCCTTTTTACATAATAAAATTCCTTTAGAAATTAATCAAGTTGTGATTTAAGCTTTTACCTGAAATTGTACTGTCATTGTAAAAGATTACTTCAACAAGCCCCAGTTTTAATTGGTTTAATATCAACTGAGAAGCAATTTTATGCTTGGGTATGATATGTTTCCTTTTATTTCACTCTTATTAAAAATGCAAAAAATTGGGATTTTATTGCAAGTGTTGAATTTGTACCTGGTAATTTACCAAAAGAAAAAGAACACAGTTCAGGAGCTAGGTGTATCATCATAGTCTACACAATTAAATAATTTAATGAATAAAAATACAAACAGTTATCTACACGTAAATACCAGCCACTGATAAGACTCAAGAACAGAAGCCCCAGATGTTGTGATAGAAGCATCCAGATAGCCTACCTAGCTCTGGACATGGTGTGATCTGGCTCTTTTAAACAGATCAAACTAAGATTAACTTGTAGCAGAGTGACGAGAAAGGTGTTTGGAGAATATAAATGTGATCTTAATCTTATCACATCTGTTAGACACGATGGACATTAAGTGACATTAATGTCACTTGTGTTTATTGATGATGTGACTGTAGATAAAAGAACCAGAACGGATTTTAAAGTATGTGGAGGAAGAAAAAAAAANTGATGATGTGACTGTAGATAAAAGAACCAAAACGGATTTTAACGTATGTGGGGGAAGAAAAAAAAACCTTTCACCTCAGTTTTAGTTAAATGCTGCAAGACTGTCACAGTACATGTGGATAATGAACTAAATTATACAGCAACAGCAAACAAAGAACCTGTTAAAATGAAAACACTGAATTTTTTTAAGGCCTTTGGTCTTCTAATATTGTGATAGAGACCAAAACAGGATTGCACACGCAGTAAAGTGTTTAATGAGCTGCACTGTAATAACTAGTTGGAAATAGGTCAGCGAAGTTGCTGAATGCATCAAGGCGTGACACATGAACCGGTTT
>CM047979.1:24263433-24297860 GCA_026261665.1 Melanotaenia duboulayi
ATCAGCCAGGTCTGTAGCGGGAGGCTCCATATTTCGACATGCCTTCATGTATGAAGATTTGACTCAATCCATTTGACAACTCAGTAGCTGGTACAGAAGCTACAATAGAGTCAATAAATTCTTCATTCACACGAATGTCTTGCAGTGTTTCAATCCTCTTCTCCAGCTGTGTTATCCTCAAAGAAAGTTGCTCACACTCAGTGCAGCTCACTGATACTGCAGGGTTAGGAGACATCGTTCCACTAGTTCTCAGTTATTCAGTTCATGTACTTTTTCTGCAACGTGTCTTCTTGCTGGTAAAGATAAGAAAAAAGAAGAAAAAAAAAGAAGAAAATGCAAGCAGAAAGGAGCAGAAACACTACCTGTGTTTAGTTTACCACCATGTTCAATCAACAGTCTTGTTAGAGTGATAATATCTGAGTATAATGTACTTTTTGTGAACTCTCACACCCCTATTTTATTATGTTTCAACCAACTACAGCTGTTCTCGAGCAAATGACAGAAAAACGGAGTCGGGCTGGGTTACACAGAGCTTTATAGTTTAATCTCTTAAATGCCTAATTAGGCAATAAAATGCTAGTTATGAATGTATTTGTTTTACATGTTTATACATAAAGAAGTGAGGAATAAGGACAAGAAACTGCAGATTTATTTTGCTTGAGAAAGACTTCAGTGAGTAAAAATGTTAATTAATCAACTAAATTAATATCAGCTCTACAGTTTATGTGGAAAAGAGCAACGTGTCTTCCAACATTTAGCACTCTTCCTTCACTCTTCACTTTGTCGTTATTTACTCGCTCACTTTTATCTCCATCATCTCGTTAATGCACAAATTTCTTTTCTTCCTCAGTGACTCGACTGTTTCTTTTCATGTAGCTGTAGGTATTAAGCAAACAGTGGAATGACAGGGTTTGACTTAATTATTAAATGCAGTGGAAATTTTCTACTTTGAGGACAAATCCTGTTTTACTGCTAATTTAAAGCTACTGTGTGCCTCACTCCACCTACACTATCTTCTGTAGCTAGTTATTCAGCTCATGTACTTTTTCTGCTTTAACGCCCCCACAGTTTCCTAACTGGCAAAATGTTAGCTCTACAGTAAACGCACACACTTACACTGCTGAGTCTGAACACATCCTATTTTCACATTCTAGCTAAACACCATGAAAGCCTCTCAGAATCCGATTCGGTGATTGATTGAATGGTCTGATGGAACCAATTAAATTGTCTCCTACGTGCCAGCCACCCCATCGGCCGTTTTTAGACAGAACAAAAGCAGGCGCTGAGTGGCTCGCAGCCATTTACATCTCCATCTGCATTCTACCCATTATGCACAGTGCCATTACCTAATGAGCACGTTTTTTCTAAAACAGATATGCAGCACCTAGCTGTGTTAAATGCTTGGCATGACTCTTCTGTAACAGAAGCTACTTTCCAGGCTTAGTCTCACAACATCTGTTCAGTGAAAATGGGTTTTTCAGACATCCTTCAAATATTTAATATTTTATGTTTAAGAAACAAAGAGTTCATACTTCCCATCATTCTACACACAGTTCTTCTCTTCACCATGACAAAGCATGATAACATGATAATGTTTAAGCTTCATTATTCTGTTCTTGAAACTTTTAGTAAAAGTCCAGATCTATGTTTTAGTTGATTGTGTATGTCAAAGTGACAGCTAAGATATTGAAAGGTAGGACCATGTTAAGGTATTATTATGCCAAAGATGTGCATGAAGGACAGCAGGTATTGAAAAGTACCTTTTTATTGGTCAGACATGTGGATGGCAGCATCGGTCTATGGGAATGTCTTCTGCAACAGAACTTGGGGGGTTAGTCAGAAAAGGAACAAATGAATGCAGAAAAATATAGAATAGTCTGAGATGGAAGTTTACTTTTCAACAACCTGACAGACCACTTAAAAGCAACAGCGGTGGGCTCAGGAAACCTCCGTGAGCTAGTCTGTTTGAAACAGAGCATGTGTGGAGAAACCTTCAACTGACTGACTTTCACCTGATAAGACAGAAACTTTCAGGTGAAATCGGTGCAACTGGCAAGATTTTAGGAAGAAACTTGACTTACTTGAGAAATGTATTAAATGCTAACCAACTCTACATCTAATGGTTCGGTAGGGGGAAAATACACTTATTTGTTTTCTAACTAGATCTGGTAAACACCACATCTACAAAAGACAGGTCAGGACTGTAAACTAACAAAATAATTGCGCCAGAAGCCAGATTGACTCAGCTCAGGACTGATGAGTAAACAGCTGTCAAACTCATATAAATGTCAGTGTGTGTTCCTTTCCTGTCAGCAGCCGTAGACACACCAAGGTCACAACCTGAAAAGGACAGTTTAAGCTTTGCACAGCAGGTTTTTACACACACACACACAAATATTTTTTGTTTGGTTTATTTTTTCCTCTGGTTCTGTGTGTGTGTGTGTGTGTGTGTGGCCACAGAGGACATTGGAGGTGCAATTTTGTAACCCTCTGCATTGCTTTGTGTTTCCCTCTCAGACCTTCACAGCTTGGTGTAACTCCCACTTGAGGAAAGCCGGGACACAGATTGAGAACATTGAAGAGGATTTCAGAAATGGTCTCAAACTCATGCTGCTGCTGGAGGTCATATCAGGTGGATCACATCACACTCACATACACACATTTTCTGTTCAGTAACAGAGTTGTACTGAATGATGATGATCTATTTGGTAGCAAGAATAATTACTGCACAGAAACTGCATCTCAAAGCACCCAAAGATAAAAGTAAACAAAGCAACAAAAGCTGAACATTTCGTTGATTGTTTGCTTGTTTTTCAGGCGAGAGGCTGCCCAAACCGGACAAAGGCAAGATGCGTTTCCATAAGATTGCCAACGTGAATAAAGCTCTGGACTTCATCTGCAGCAAGGGGGTCAAACTGGTGTCTATTGGTGCAGAGGGTGAGAGTCCTGCCTATACGAACACATCTCATATTATTTGTCTCGTTATGCTGCTTGTTATTCCCCTTTAGTTAATAAACCCCGGACCGCTGCATTTGCTTTTCCGTGGCCTGCTTTTCAGCTCCAGACGACTGAACCCAACTCATGGGTTGCATTTGAAAGTAGAAGCAACCTTCAGATTCTTTTGTTTTATTTCAGTCAAAAATATATCTTTAGTTAATTTCCAGGGGAAAAAAAGTGCAATAGGAAAAAACAAACATGAGCATGATGAGCTTTAGAAGCAATAGCGTGATGATGAAAGGCATCTGAAATCCATAAAGGCTCTTTTACTGCCTCTTCAAGGCCAGTGGAGGTAACACTGACACAGCAGCAGCAGCAGGAGAATTCATATCACATTCATTTAAAAGTATTAAACTACTTTCTCTGCTGCTTCATTGACTTTAAGTACTGTGATGTAATTAAAAATGTGTCTGTAATTAGATGTAGTTGCAAATTTAATTCTGTAATTAGTTGAGGTTTTATATTTATATTATATTTTTTAACATTAAATCAAACCGAGCTTGTGCCTTAGTGGGAACAAAGGGGTGACTGACCTTGTAGGTAATGTGGGATCATATAATTGATATTGGAAGTGAGTGAGTGAATAATGGACGATGTTAGACGGAAGGACACAGCAGAGCTGAGGCTCACTGAAGCTGTGAAGTGCAAGAGGGACCCAGGTGATTCAGTTAATCATATGAATTCATAAAGCCTCTAGGTAAGCCCAGGATTAACCATAATAGTTATTTAAATGTAAAATAATATGCTCAGTGTCTCAGAGGTAGCAATTAAGGTCCAATTGATGCTATATTTCCAGATTTAACATCCTATGACGTGGCGTCCACATACGTGGACATCACCTTTTTGATTGTCTGCACATAATACTAAATTCTGTGAAACTGGAACCTGGACTTTTTATTTAAAATAACACTTATATCTACATAATATATAATAAAATAGCTAACATAAGAAATCTAGAAAAAATCACTTTCATTGTATTTCATACGATTAAGCACTGGTAAAAGTGATCTCTCTTCTTTAGTACTATCAGAAATGTACTTAGCTGTTAGAAATGGCCTACATGTGATACTGTAGACTGGATGAAAAAAAACCCAGCAGTCTCTTCTGATTGGTGCAACTGTTGGTGGATGGCAGTGCTGATTGGGAATCTAACTTATGGCACTTTTTGTGTTAAAGTGAGATAACTACAGAGGTTAAACTACTCATGTTTTTGTAACAGAGATGAACCTACCTGAATGCTCTTCCCTATGTTTTTTCAGAAGGTTAATGAAGTCAGTAGTTACACAACTAGCTGAAATCACAAGAAACACTGTGGTGCACCACTTTTTGTGATGCCATTTTTGTAGGATGCCGTCATTGGCAAGGTCAGATGCAGCAAGCATTAACACGAGACAGCTGTTTAGTCATTACCAAATGAGCCTGTAGGCAGATAATGTTGTGATGTTGGTGAGTAACAGAAAAAAATCCTCACCTACAAATGAGATATTTCCACAGTGTTTTATGTAGGAGGGAACAACTCGTGTTGCAGATTTTTTTTACATGACAAAGGAATATCCTTAAATGTTCCCCATTTATTAAATGAACGAACGACAGAAATCAGTGCTCATGACTGTCTCCATGCAAGATTTAACATTTATTCATTTGGACGTGAGCGTAGGATTCGATCAAATCTCATGACAAGTCTGAGATCGAGAACGATAGTTTGAGTCTGTGTGGATTTGCGGTGCAGCACAGCGGATCCTGAAAATAATTATTAAACAAACCTCAAACTGTCTTAGCATAAGCAGCAACATATTCAGTACTCAGAATTAACCCATTTGCAAAAAAACATAATACAGTAAAACTGTGTGATAGCACACACACTGTGAAAATGAAATGGGAAAATAACAAATATGATAAACAGCCTAAACCCACACATGACAAGTAGAATAGCTCAAATTTAATGAATAGGCCCATAAATCATTATAACAGAAATCTGTGTTTGTGAACAAACTCTTGGAGCTTCTCATCACCCTGCTGGCAAAGTGCAGGAAAGCAGGTTCAACAGTGCGCGCACACGTGCACGGGAGAGCGCTGCTTCGGGTTGCTGAAGGGCAGGTGGATGTGTCTTGGACCAACAGGTGGATGTNGGGTTGCTGAAGGGCAGGTGGCTGTGTCTTGGACCAACAGGTGGATGCTGCTGTACTCTCTGGAGAAAGTCTGCGACATAATTCTGTTCTCTGCAGTCCTGCACAACATTGCTCTGGCTCATGGAGCATTTTGATGCCCAGCGCAGCCAGAAGAATGGATGTCCAGAAAACCGTGGCCAGCAGCCTCCACTGGGGCTATACGGAGGAGACCAGAGCCAATCCGTCTTTTAGAACAAGTAGCCTATACCTTAAAGTTGTATAGGGGCTCTATTTATTCATTAGGCTAATGTTTCTGTGGACTACAATGTGCACGTCTTTACAGGACAGGTGGAAATGTTACAGGCTTTCAGTTTTCTCTTTTATAGGTCATAAAAGGTGGTTTCATATAACAGAACTTTGAAGTAATGTTTGGCTAATACAAGTAAACACAGACGTTAAGTGGTTTTAAAATGTTTCATTTACTGTTTCTTTAAGGTTTTCATTGATCTCTTAGCGTGTCGTTTATATTTCAAGTGAGCAAAGTAAAGAATTGAGACGTTCAGTTAGCAGACATGGGCTATTATTGAAATTAAAAATGAATAAACATTAATCATTAATCATGTTACTTATCGAGTCTGTTCAACAACGATGAGGCTATTGACTGCCTTTGTGATCCTCTTCCATGTACTATTTGCGTGCACGCCTCCCCTCCGTGGTTTGACCTCACTGTGCGAGGCCTCTGGACCATGAATATGTAACATGATGATGGATTTCAGCCACTGTATTTATCAGGGCCCGATCATTCAAACACTGGGATACGAACGTTTCGTGAATCACACGTGGATCCTAATCGTAGGATCATTCCTGTGATCAGATGTGAACTCATCTCCACTTTGTTTGATAAGTGAGGGCCAGTGTGCTCTCTAAGTTAGTCCAGTTAGCCCAGAACGCTGCTGCTTGAGTTTTCACTAAGACCAAGAGAGGATCTTGTAACTCCAGGCCTCAGATATTTACACTGGCTTCCTGTTTGTCAAAGAATTAACTTAAAAATCTTGCTGTTCGTTTACAAAGCACCGAATNAAATCTTGCTGTTAGTTTACAAAGCACTGTAAGGTTAAGGACCAAAATCTATTCAGGATCTTCTGGTTTGTTATGAAGCAACCAGATTCCTCATCAGGGTCAAACCTACTTTCTGTTGCCAGAGTCAGAACTAAACGTGGAGACGTAGCGTTCAGCTTTTATGCTCCTCACATGAGGAACAAACTCCAGAAAACTGCAGGTCTGCTGAAACTCAGCTGGTTTAAATCAGGATTAAAACCTTTTAATTTGCTGCCTTTTACCAAAACAACTGTTTCTGTCATTTTATCCTATTTTATTTGAGCTTTTTCTGTCTTTATTTAATCATGTAATTTCTTTTTAAAGTCTGTTTTTAATATATTTTTAATGCTTACTCTGCAGCCCGCTGTAATGCTTTTAATATTTTATGAAAAGCACTTTGCATTGTGTTGTACATGAAACGTGCTCTACAAATAAACTTGTTTTAAGACAAAATAAAACGATGGGGGAAGCAGCTAACCGAACGTCAGAGATCTTGTGACCCTTTCAAGTCAGAGCATTTAAAATGTCCCACACAATCAAAGTTTTATGCTCAGATTTCTCTTTTAATCCCTCCAAATGTAAATTTCACAGACTAAATGCTCAGCAGGGTAGAAACTCTTCAGAAGGGATTCATGAAAACGTGCAGAGAAATCTGCTTGTGCAGCATTCACACCACTTCAAAAGCAGCAAGTCAGTGTTTGTGCGACTTCCAATTTTCCTCACTGATCAGTCAAGATTTCTTTGTAACTTTAGGCCACGAACTTCAATTTGTCACATCACATATTTAACTTGATTTAATAACCGTCACAAAGCTTGTATGTAAAAGAAATCTTTGTGTTTTTGTTTTTTTTTGCTAAGATCATGTGTTTTGCCTCTGCAGAAATTGTTGATGGTAATGTGAAGATGACCCTGGGTATGATCTGGACCATCATCTTGCGTTTCGCCATCCAGGACATCTCTGTGGAAGGTGTGTTTGTGTGTGTGTGTGCATTTATATAAGCTGATATGAAGCTAATGCATTGAATCACCCCTCTACAATTACTTCAAGTGATTTTTTTTATCGTACATTTAGCACTGAAATAATACAGAAATAAAACATTTGTATGAAGTGTGTGCACATGGGAGTGACCGTTTCATCCATTTCTTTTCTACATGCTTAGCTGAGCCGTCTGCTAAATGTCGCCTCACACTCATCAGTCACAAATAAGACTATAAATATTTTCATTTGACTCCTGGCAAGAAGCAGTTTTGCAGCATGTTAGATTTTTTCTGTTTTTAATGTAAAAACAAGTCCTCTTTTTCAGTGTTTTTATATGGAATTCCATTTTAGTTATCACTGAGGCAGCCTGAGAATAATCGATGCATTTCAACTAACAGACCCCGTTTTAAATTATTCTTCTTTGTGTCAGTCAATTTACGTAATAAATAATACACTTTTATTTTACTTGTTGTTGACATGGAATAGTTTAGTCTACATATGACTAATCTGTGTTGTATAAAACAAGCTGTGCATCTTCTCAAAGTTTAATTCATTTACTGAATTTGAGTGCATCATCTTTGAATAATCCCATCTACATGTCTTATTTCCCTGGACTGCATTTTCACCTCCTGCTATTTTATTCAACATTTATTTTATCAGTAGGTCACTTCACAATAAATTCTTGGTTAGAGAGGCCTTGTTTTGCTTCAACAAGCCTTCCCTTTATTTTTAAGTCCTTTACTTATTTTTTGCTCATGCTAGTTCATATTTTCTGCAGTTATAAAACTTTTTTTACACCTCCTCTCTCCACCAGTGCAGGAAGTGGTTGTGTATCTTTAAACCATTCATCATATCAGCTAAAAAGTGTTAGCTACAAAGTCTGATACATCTTTTTAAAGTAGATCTTCAAACAAACTATTTGCCTTTTTCTTTTGTTTCTGTCAACAATATTATGTGTTTATATTTCTTCCTCTTTCATCCAATGCTTCCCTCTCAAGTTTGCTTCTCTTCATTACTCTTTCATCCTAAATCCTTTCTTTCATACTCCTGTTGTCCAACATCATTCTAAAATTTCCCTTTTTAGTAAACTATCAGGCTTAATTCTCACCATCCCCCTCCTCTACCTTTCCAGAGACCTCTGCTAAGGAGGGTCTGCTGCTGTGGTGCCAGAGGAAGACCGCCCCCTACAGGAACGTCAATGTGCAGAACTTCCACATCAGGTTGGTCTGCAACGCCCAACGGCATCAACAGGAAACTGCAGTCACTGAGCGTAAATGTCTGTCCTGTGCCATCTTTATTTTTCTAGTTTATTCATTTTCTGGGTTTCTGAATTCAGCCTTTTCTGCACACGCTCACTCTGTCATTGTTTTCTCACCTGCCTTTTTCACTTTTCTTGGCCCTTTTTGATTATTACAGCTCTCCACTAAACACCACTACATCTTTACTCTTTTCCCTCATTTTGCCCATATTTCTTTCTTTTTCTCTCATCTTGTCTTTTCTCTGCTTTTCCTCCTCTTCCTCCTTTCCTCGTGGCTCAGTTGGAAGGATGGCCTGGCCCTGTGCGCCCTCATCCACAGACACAGACCTGACCTTATTGACTACTCCAAACTGAGAAAGGTGGCCTGTCCTGTCTTCTTTCCCTCTTTTTAGCCCTGTGTTGTTCTGGTCTATTTACAACTTTATGTGTAGTCAGTATTAATATGGCCATCCTGTGTCTGTTTATTGCCCATCTCTTTTTTAGTTTCTCCTTTAAACTGCGTTCATAAATCAAAATTGATCTTTATATTTTTTGTAGACGTTATTCACAAAGAAATATTAAATACTGAATCCACCCAAGTTCAGGGTCTAGTAATTCGCATATTTGGAATAAGATACAAGAAAAATGAGGAGCTATAACATCCTTGATCAGATTTCAACACTACATGCAGTTACTTCTAAACTGCTGAAAACCGTATTTTAATGAGCCTAAAAAAAGCTGAGATGGGATCTGCACAAATCCTGTGATTTTGTGATGGTATAACTAACAAAACATGGTCTGAAGTGTTTGATACCGACCGTTCCTGCCTTTTAGGATGACCCCATTGGTAACCTGAACACTGCCTTTGAGGTGGCTGAGAAGTTCCTGGACATCCCCAAGATGCTTGATGCTGAGGGTGAGGATGTATAACAAAATCACGACACAGCAAATCTTAGATTTATTTTTTGTTTTCTTCATACTGACCAGCAGTGATAACTTAGACTGCAGCAGTCTAAAACACAAATGGCAGATGGTAAAAGGTCAAGAGATCCTTCTTTACCCATCTGCCTTGAAAACCAAAACATTTTAAATCCCTTTTAAAAGCATTTACTGAATCACAGACGGTTCTTACATCAGAAGTACAACTACGTTGTAGATAATTATCATAAAATGACTTATGAATACAGAAGCAAATCATGTTTTTTATCCTACTTTCACTCACTGTAAATAAATAAGTTTGTTTTTGTGATGAAGCATCTTATTTTAAATTGAATGAATGATTATTGTTATTTAGATAATCCTTCATATCCAATCTGCTTTACAGATCATAATAAACCAGAACTTTGATATAAGATGACTTTGACATTCTTTGTTAACCCTTTGAGACGTGTGCTTTTGCTTTAAAGTTGCTCAAATATATCATTATACTTTATTATTTCTATGTCCTCAGATATTGTTAACACACCCAAACCAGATGAGAAGGCCATCATGACCTACGTGTCCTGCTTCTACCATGCCTTCGCTGGAGCTGAGCAGGTCAAACTAAGTTTCGCATCATTATGTAACAATTACGTTTTGCTGTTGTAGGATCGAGTCATAAGAAGAAAACTTCAATCTAGAGCAACAGTGATCCTTCTAAACCAAAGTGAAAGTTGTACGAATGTTTTGAAAACTTATTCCCCATCTCAGGCTGAGACGGCTGCCAACCGTATCTGCAAGGTGCTGGCTGTCAATCAAGAGAATGAGAAGCTAATGGAGGAGTATGAGAAGCTGGCCAGTGAGGTGAGAAACCACGGCAACCACATCCACATCCCACTCTGCTCATCCAGCTTTGGCACAGTACCGTGAAGTTCCTTCAGTGAAACTTGCTGAGATTCCTGCTGCTCTTGCGTGACTCAGCTTTAAAACCACTGCATAGCTGCAAAGTCTGTTGTTGTTTTTTTTCCAATTATTGGTTATCTAACTTAATTTACTCAAGTTATGGATTAACTGGACAATCCTTTTGAAACGACAGTGAGATTAAAAAGGATGAAGATGAGGTCAGCATTCAACTGAGAATACTGAAAACAATAATAATGTACTTTTAAAACTACAAAAGTACCTTTTTGGATTAGCTGTTTGTTTGTGTTTTTGTTTGTTTGTTTGTTTTATATTAAATCCATGTCCAAGCTCGGTTACATCTAAGCTTTTCTGATGACCACTGACACACATGTTCTAAATCTAAGATGCATGATACAGGAGCATTCAACTTAACAGAACGGTAAAGGGGTTTTATCATAGAGCATCTTGTGGGAGGAAAACACTGTATTAAAGTTATAGAAACGGCAAATAAGAAAACAAACTCTTCTTCTGCAGCTGCTTGAGTGGATCCGCCGCACCATCCCCTGGCTGGAAAACCGTGTGGCCGAGCAGACCATGCGTGCAATGCAGCAGAAACTGGAGGATTTCCGTGACTACCGCCGCATCCACAAGCCGCCACGTGTGCAGGAGAAATGCCAGCTGGAGATCAACTTCAACACCCTGCAGACCAAACTGAGACTGAGCAACAGGCCTGCCTTCATGCCCTCTGAGGGCAAGATGGTGTCGGTGAGCAGAACTGCTCTGCAGCTTGCTGTTCTTTCCAACGTAGTGCAGACATTTAGGCGGTTGAGCTATTTTACTTTTAGCTACAATGAAAATGAAAGCTGCACTTTATTCTGAAACTGTAATCCTTAATTTCCTCTAACAGGTGAACAAAATGAGTAAAATGGTCATTTTAAGCTTCCACTGATAATAAAACCTCTCCCTTTCCTCCAGGATATTGCCAATGCTTGGAAGGGTTTGGAGCAGGTGGAGAAGGGCTATGAGGAGTGGCTGCTGACAGAGATTCGTCGTCTGGAGAGACTTGACCATCTGGCCGAGAAGTTTAAGCAGAAGTGCTCTATGCATGAGGCCTGGACAGGGGGTAAGGACCGTAGATGGGTGTAATAGAAGAAGACAAAGTTTCCAGTGGAATAGTGTCCTCCTGCTTGTGGTCATTTCTTAGTTATGTTCCCAGATGTTTGTTTTGATTATTAAATATTACTGGATATTAACCTTCTGTATCTTAATTCTTCCACATCTCATTACTAAATAATCTTTACTTATATTTATATAATATATATATATTATGATTTAATGCTCTAAAATAATCCTTACACCCAGATCAGTGACTGTAAAGGAATTATCTGTGTTTCAGGTAAGGAGGAGCTTCTGTCCCAGAAGGACTACGAGTCAGCTTCTCTGATGGAAATCAGAGCCTTGATGAGGAAGCACGAGGCCTTTGAGAGCGACCTCGCCGCTCACCAGGACAGAGTGGAGCAGATCGCTGCCATCGCCCAGGAGCTGAAGTAAGGTTCAATCAAGAAGGGCACAATGGGAAATAATTAGATTATATACATACACAGTGCTTGGAAAAGTGGAAGACACTAAAAACTGTTTTTATTCTAGGTGTTTTGTTGTTGTTTGGCTGATTAATATATGCACTGGAAGATTTCCAAGGTGAAAAATCATAGGGGGAAATGGAGAAAGATGGTAAAAGATTGAAGGAAGTCAGAGAGAAATAAAAGGCATTGAGAAAGAAGATTATGCTTCATGACTGAAAGGACAAATTATTCAGAAACTTGAAAAGAAAGGAAAGCAGAAAGGGTGACGTGTTGTGGGATGTTTAAAAGATGAGGATGTGAATTAAGTGAAGAACAGAAAATGCTACAGATGGTTGTAACGCAAATTAATAAGAGTTATGAGAATGATGAAAGGTTGGTTCATGAGCAGCAGAAACCTCTGATCTCATGGTTTTGTTATCTTTCACATCCCTTCTTCATCTCTTTGAAGTTGTATATTCAGATGGCGAGTGCAGTAAAGCCGAATATGTATGCACACCACTCATAATTTATCAGTACTTCAAACAGATAATGTCCTCAAAAGCTAAAAAAAAAATTCTCAGATGACCCGTCAGTTGCAGGAAGGAGTGAAATTTCATTGCAGGATCTGGCACTAAATATTCTAACTATATATTTCCACAGATTTAGTCGAATGTCACTAATTTCTGTGCAGATAATTGTTTTTTTAAAAGCTACAACATTACATAAGTTTAAGTGGACTTTTGTATAAAAGTTTGATTATGTAAAAAATTTACTTTCATTAACTTTGTTTGTTCCCGTCAGTGAGCTGGACTACCATGATGCTGCTTCAGTCAACGCCCGCTGCCAGGGCATCTGTGACCAGTGGGACAACCTGGGCACCCTCACCCAGAAGAGGAGGGACTCACTGGAGGTAAACCGACAACACGTGAACTGATTTATTATTTTTGAATGATTAATTTCCACTTTATAATGATTATTTAACATTAAATGGATGTTTATGTCTGACTGCAGCGTGTGGAGAAGCTGTGGGAGACCATCGACCAGCTGTACCTGGAGTTCGCTAAGAGGGCAGCACCTTTCAACAACTGGATGGATGGAGCCATGGAGGACCTGCAGGACATGTTCATTGTCCACAGCATTGAGGAGATCCAGGTACTCCCTCATACCTGAACACCTGGATGTTTAGTTTGTAGTTTCATACAGTAATGTCACTTTTTTAAGACTTAAACTTTTTTTTTTTTGACACTCTTAGTCGTTTTTGTTTTTAGTGTGCTCTGTAATCCACTGAAACAAAGAAACCATACAAAAACATTCTTTTGAATCTATTTAAGCTCACAGAACATACATTTCATATATAAAATTACTTTTAAATCAAGTTTAGATAACCCTTTCTTTGACCAAGGGTTCAACTCCTCCTCAGTGTTCTTCATCCCTCTTTTCTTTCATACAGAGTCTGATCACAGCCCACGACCAGTTCAAGGCCACTCTGCCCGAGGCCGACAAGGAGCGCATGGCTACCATGGGCATCCACAACGAGATCCTGAAGATTGCTCAGACTTATGGCATCAAGCTGTCCGGAATCAACCCGTACACCAACCTGAGCCCCCAGGACATCAGCACTAAGTGGGACACTGTGAGTCCAATCAAACGTACCCCCCAGCAAAAACAAGCAACAAGTGACTAATGGTCATGAATTCTAAATCCAGCACAGAGCAGGATCACCTTTTGAAATCTGATTTTATTTTTGTCTTGTCTGAGTTGACATTATGAAAACAGGAAATGTAAACCAATACTTTCTCTGTGCACTGCATTTGGTCATTTGGCTAAAAATAAGTATGCAGTGAGCACATAAGCAACGGGCCAGAAATAGTGGTGTAAGCTTCGGCTAGAGCGACACTGAGTACTTACTCCAGGCTGTAAAATCTCGGGAAATAACAAAAAGACTGCATGTAACAATCTGTCGGTGCAGTGTGACACATCCAGCCGTCTGTGATGCTGTCTGAATCTTGAGGTAAAATGAATGCACCGGAAGACTATATCTTTAGCTAACTATGCTAAATTTAAATGACCTGTATAAATATAACCCTGTATAATATATAACTGGGATAAATGACCTGTGGGCCTCTTGAGCAAGTCATTTAACCCCCAACAGGCTCCGAGACGTGGCAGCCCACTGCTTTCTAGTACAGATGGCTAAAATGCAGAGCTCACAATCGGCTATAATGAGAAAAAATATTATTATTATGACTAAACATTGTGTTTAATTTTTATGTTCAAGTTTCTGTGAACTGCAGCACACAAGTTTGATGGTTAAAGCAGATAAATGTTCAAATATCCACCTTTTTAAATAAAATAAACTGTTACTAAACTATAAAAACTCTCTAACTGGATGTAAATTTCATGTTCAGGTGAAGCACCTTGTGCCCCTCAGAGACCAAATGCTCCAGGAGGAGGTGGCCAGACAGCAGGCTAATGAGAGACTGAGGCGCCAGTTTGCTGCCCAGGCCAACATCATTGGACCCTGGATTCAAACCAAGATGGAGGTATAGTGGCACCACACCATTATATCTGAACTATTTCCTTATCCTGTCAGAATTGTAACTAAACAGTGAGAGAATTAAAAAAGGCAACCACATATTTATATATGTTTTTTTTTATTTCAGCTTGAGACAATGGAATAGTAAACTTTTCAGTCTTAAACGTTTCATTCAGATGTTAAATTATAAACAGGACACATAAATACATACGTGATTACACAAGAGCATGAACTCTGCACATGAAGCATTAGTGAGTTTTTATTTGCTGCTTATGATTCTTACAAAGTGTGCAAAGTGGAAACTGTCCTCATCTCCGTTTCCTGTCTGTACAGGAGATCAGCCATGTGTCTGTGGATATTGCCGGCTCCCTGGAGGAACAGATGAACAGCCTGAAGCAGTACGAACAGAACATCATCAACTACAAATCCAACATCGATAAGCTGGAAGGAGACCACCAGCTCAGCCAGGAGTCCCTCATCTTTGACAACAAGCACACCAACTACAGCATGGAGGTGCGGTACCTGAACTGCTGCCATGACGACAGGCTGACCTTTCACCTCTTGTGTCTGTGCCTGTTTTTTTTCCCCTCAGCTTGATTCCCTTTCATGTCTTCATTACTGCAGCATGTCCGTGTGGGCTGGGAACAGCTGCTCACCACCATCGCCAGAACCATCAATGAGGTCGAGAACCAGATCCTGACCCGCGATGCAAAGGGCATCAGCCAGGAGCAGCTCAACGAGTTCAGGGCCTCCTTCAACCACTTTGACAGGGTGAGGCTCTGAGACAGGGAGGAGTTTCCTGTTGCTTTGACTCAACTGGAATTAAACTGGGAATGTGTTTTTCTTTGCAGAAGAGAAACGGCATGATGGACCCAGACGACTTCCGTGCATGTCTCATCTCCATGGGTTACGATCTGGTCAGTCCGGCATGCACATTTTAAGAATGACATTTTCTATTCTGAAATATTAACCTGTTTAAATCTATATGTGGAGTTAACAGTACAAACATATTCAACTAAGCNTCTATATGTGGAGTTAACAGTACAAACATGACAGAACATATTCAACTAAGTAGGAATTAACCAGCTAGATTCAACATAGACACTGAATAAAAAAACATGTTTGTTGACAGGGTGAGGTAGAGTTTGCCCGCATCATGACTCTGGTGGACCCCAACAACACCGGCGTGGTGACCTTCCAGGCCTTCATCGACTTCATGACCCGCGAGACCGCTGAGACCGACACCGCAGAACAAGTCATGGCCTCCTTCAAGATTCTGGCTTCAGACAAGGTGAGCAGACAAGTCCTGTTAGCTGTGCCCCCAACAACAGCCGCTGACATCTTTCTGAATCAGACAGGCTAGGTTTGGTCATCGGCTAAAGTTCAGTTATTGAGCAGGAAGTGACTATATTTGGACTAGAAGGTGGAGCTGAACTGTAATACCTGACAAAGATCTGTGTCTTTTGAGCACAAATATCCACTGGATTATTTTCAAGCTGACCAGTAGCTAATGAAGCCCATGATAAGGCTTGACATCAGACAGCAGTGTGTTTTTATATACTGGCCACCTTTTAACTGACTGAATAACAATTGTCTGAATGTGCAGCCAGCTGTGAAATTAATATACAGAAACCAGGAATACCAAAAAAGGAAACCATAAAGATACTGAAAAATCTTAAAAACTAAAAGCTAAGGAAGGACACAAATGTTTAAACACCATTATTCTAAAGAACATGAGGCAGCACCCTCCGCCTTTTTTTCTTTAGATAAGTTGGAGTATACTGCCCTCTGGTTTTACTTGGCTTTCATTTGTCCAGTAACCTGGAGATTTAAGTAAATGAGTCAGAGGAGGTGCTATGTGGACATGTCAGCTTAGGACAGATGGTGCATTAGTGTTGTGGGTGATTTTTCTCTTCATGAATCACACCTTGCCTCCTGGTTTGTCCTGCAGAACTACATCACAGTGGACGAGCTGCGCAGAGAGCTGCCGCCTGAGCAGGCAGAGTACTGCATCAGCCGCATGACCAGGTACATCGGACCTGAAGCCCCCCAAGGCGCCCTGGACTACATCTCCTTCTCCAGCGCCCTCTATGGAGAGAGCGACTTATAAACCTAGCTGCTTCTCCTCACCTCCTCCTCCCCAGCTTCTATTTCTCCTGTTTGGAGAGAGCAATGTTAAACCCTTCCACTGTCCTTCTACATGCTCTGTTCTTATCATTTTTTCCTCTCTCATCTTTCCTCACTCCTTCCATCATGCCCAGGAACACTGCTTAGAGAGGAAAAGTGCAGAAGACTTTGCTCAAATCTTACAAACCACATTGGGACTGGCCTTTAAGCAAAGTTGGCCAGGTATTGCACTGGTTTTATGTAAGCAGCATACATAGACACTAAGGAGACACGAAGAGAGTTGTTTTTGAGCAAAGCCCCCTGCTCTTCTCCTCTAACTGATTATTATTTTTGTAGAAGGGTAATTAAAGAAGAAAACATGATAAAAAAAAAAGCTGGTCGGTCAGTTGGCTTGGTTGGTTGTGTATTTGTGCAGATGCATGCTATGTTGACGTTTAGAAATGCTGCCTTTGAGTCATTGACTCTTCCTTAATCACACTGAAACCCAAACAACGTTTGAGCCTGTTAACAGTCAGCAGAGAAGTAAAGCAAGTAAGGTGCTATCATGTTACAAAGGCAATGTAATGCTGGAACCTCTCTAGCAAAAACACAGCACTGTGAAACCTGAAAAATTAGCAAAGCTGGATTTGAACCTGGAGATCTTAAAGCCTTAAATTCAGGAACAAAGGGAGGCTGAATGAGAGGGCCTACTCTTAATATTCAGAGCTTAAGATGCAGGCAGAAAGCAAAGCATTGTGGGTAAATACTGAGATAGACATGGCTTGATGAGGACTCAGGAATGAACACAGAAAGACTAAAACTGTTAATGCCAGAAACACCTTTCTCCTCTCTGTCCAAACTCCTTTTCACTCAAATTAGTAAAGAGGAGGACAGGCGCAGGCAGGTGGAGAAAGATGTCGAGCAGTGAGAGACAGGATGTCAAGAAAGTTGTGGACAAAAGAATTGATGCTGCATGTGGGCCTATAGTAGGCCTGTATCAGTGAGGAAGCACACGGGGTTTTGGTCCCTTTTTAAAATGACAGGTCAGCCATGGTGATTGGTACGAGTCGACTCCCCTGAGCATGTTGGGTGCTATTTTGATTTCAGCTGTGCTTCATTCTCCTCCTCCCTCATTCTCAATTCAGCCTCTTTATCATCGCTGATGCTACAAAAACTTACATTCAAACGGTTACATTTCAAAAACCTCAAGATGGAATAAAAAGGAAACTATATTATTAAACAACAGTTGTTTGGGGTGTTTTTTCTGATCCTTGAGTGGATGGACACGTCACTTTTCTTGCTTGCAATCCACAACAGTCATTATTCAACAATACAAGCCTCCGACCGGTTTTTAGCTTAGAAAATGTCTTGTCTGTGCTGCACAGACTAAAATATCCAACCTTTATCCTCTGTGCTGTGATCACATGCCTGGCTCATTGTCCACACAGAGATAGATGGGATGGGAAGCTCAGCCCCCTCGCCTGAGCATATCGCATCCAGAACTCCTCGTCTCCTTCATGCGTCAGATACCTGCAGCCCATCTTCAGCTCAAACTCTCTGAGGTCACACCACATATGGAAATCCTGCAGGAGCAAAAGAAAAAAAATGAAGTTATATGATGCAAGCATGCATCAAGTAGGAAGACTTGTGTTTTTATTAGAGAAACCATGTAAATGATAAACCAGGTTGCTGATATATAAATATTTAGGTAAATAAGTTAGTCATTTATAAAACATATTACACTGATATCTTCAACAACTGAACAGAAATGGGTGCAAACACTATTACACTACATGTCACACACACTCATACAGCCCTTCCATTGTTATATACTGGCTGCTTTCCTCTATCACACACATTCATACCCCAACAGATACATCAGGAGGAAACATGTAGCCAGGAATCGATTCAGCAACTTTCCGGTTGGCAGACGGAAAGAGATGACTGCTCTTCCAGCCGCCCACTGTGTGACTTATAAGAGCGCTGAGGTGGATAAGGGTGGAGCAGGAAGCAAAACACAATCCAACTCAGGATCCATCAAACTATATTTTTATTTAAACTGCAGGACTGTCAGMACAAAGAATACAACAGGTTCTGGTGGTTGAACAACAGCATAAATAATGTACTTCACTRACACTGCTGTYCCCTTTTCTTATCTTAATAATCACTTAAACAAATTAATTTGTAGTAAAATAAAAAAACAGCTATATGGACCATATATTTTAACTTTTTTAAATCTACGTGTTCTTTTAAATGCTGGGCGCTCTGAGTATTGAAAAAAAAAACAAAAAAAAACTTGCATCATTTATGCTAGTGAGCACATTGCAGATGGCAGCTCATACTAAGTTAACTATGTTTGGCTCTAGGTCATATCATTGGTTTTCACTTGAGGAAAACTTGGCCAGCAGCTAATCGGTGTGTGAAGTGTCTAACCTGCAGCCAGGAGTGTCCCAGCGCTTTGCCCACAGTGAACCTGCGTCTCACCGACACCTGCAGCAGGTTGTTGATGAGGCTCACGGCTAGAGAGGAAATCAGAGGAAAAGAGTCAGAAGAATTTAACTGATTCTAATCTAAATACAGATGATTAAGTTTTCCTCAAATCCAGCATCAGGGGGAGTTTTCACAAGAAGAATAAAGGAACTTTCACCTTCCAGTGAGATGGAGGCCCATGGCTGGCGAGGGTACATGAAGGCGGCGTTGGTGATCTGCTGCTGGATGTCCTCGTCCTCGTTAAAGGGGAACGTGCCGCTCAGGCTGACGTACATGATGACGCCCACGGACCACATGTCCAGAGAGCGGTTATAGCCGCTGCTTCTGATCACTTCAGGTGCCAGGTAGGCCGGGGTGCCCACAACTGAGCGACGAAAGGACTTCTCGCCAATGATGCGAGAGAAGCCAAAGTCGCACAGCTTCACCTGTGACACAGAGTGGATTAACTAAACTGTGGTGAGAGTACACATCTGCTCCCAATATAAACAGAAACCCACCTGAGGGAAGGGGTCTGCAGAGGCCAGCAGGACATTCTCAGGTTTCAGGTCACAGTGGGCGATGTGTTTAAAGTGCAGATAACGCAAAGCCTCGAGGATCTGCGTCACAGAGCAGCAGCACTTGGTCATTTCATTCATTTGTTTGTTAAAAACACTGAAAGGAGGCGGCATTTCAGACTGAGACCTCACACCTGAATGACCAGGAAACGAGAGATGCGTTCAGGGAGCCGGCCCTTCTCACTGGACATGATCATCTCCAGCATGTCTCCATGGAGCTTCTCCATGACAACAAAAACGTGCTCCAAGGTTTCGAACATCCCCTCCAATAGAACCACACCGGGATGAGAGAGATTCTGAGAAAAACACACATACCGCTGAGTGTTAGATGCTAACAGGAAGTAATCTGACTTATTCAAGGTGCACTGAGACATGGCGACACCTTCAAGATGGCTGCTTCATTCCTCAGCTGTGTCTCCTGTTTGGTGGGGAAGCGCGTCTTGTCGATGACTTTGATGGCGACTGGTTGACCTGACTTCCTGTGAGTACCTGAGAAGTGAGAGATTACGCAAGAGAGGTGGAATTCAGGGCAAAAGACAGCAGCTGGGAGTCAGCTTACCTTTGTATACCACGCCAAACTGTCCTGAACCCAGAACCTCGTCTGTGAAGATCTGATACACTGAGCTGATGTCCTGGAACACATTAACACACTGCTGCACACTGACGTACGACAGAAAAACTTTGGAAGTGGTTACTAAATTCAGAACTCACCACATTATTTCCATGTTGGTGTTTATCTGTAATCAGAATAATTTAGACTTAATAAACTTTTAAAAGCAGTTTGTTTTCTTTTTTTTTTTAAAACAGATATGGACATTCTTGTTGGCCCACCTAGGTGGTCCTCACTCGCTCCCCTGCTGCTCTGAAGGGGCATCAGCGCCTGACAGATGGAGCTCTCCCAGGCTGGCCCCTCTGCACCAGCCTGCACACAGAACACCAGCGAGGCCGTCACCAGCTCAAAGGAGTGGGCATCATCCACTGGCAACGAGGGCACGGAGAGCTGGGTGGGGCCTCGAATCTGCAGCACCTTGGACAGGGGGATCTCCTGCCATAGAGGATGACGAGAAATTATTCATTTTCTTTCAAACTTTTCTTCTTAGTGTTCAAACTAAAGGTAAAATCCAGGTTTAGACTACAAGATGGACAAAAAGGTCAACTTTATACAGCAGTATCAGCTGGTTCAACATCACACAGATACCTTATAGTACTTGGTGCTGCTCTCATTCTGATACAGAGTGATGCTTTTCCAGTCCAGGATCCAGTAATGCCGTTTCCTCTGAGGAAAAGAAATCACAAATCAGAAAGATCAACATCAGATGACTTCAAATGACCAAACGTGACTGCTTTTGGGGAGTCTTTTCAATTTGGCTGTATGTTTGAACATGTTTTGGTTTACATGGAGGACAGCTGATGGCCTTGGTGTGAAGCTAGAGTGCAACCTGGTTGTGTTTCTCACCAGTGTGTCTGTGTTGGTGTGATGCAGCAGCCATCCCTCTCTCAGAACTCGGTCAATTCTCCTCTTAGTGTGATGCATGGACTGGACGAGCCTCATCAGAGGGATGTTGCTGCTGAAGCACGGACTGAAATAAATAAAAAAAAAAACTTTAGGATTACAAAAGATAAAACTCTGACTGTTAGAGCTGCTGCCTCTAGAGGGCAATGTGGACCAAAAGCTGACTGACCACACTCAAGTAAGCATACAAGTGAGCGTCTCAGTGATGGATGGCAGAAAAGGTCAGTGTGTGTGTGTGTGTGTGTGTGTGTGTGTGTGTGTGTGTGTGTGGGTGTGGGTGACCTCTCATAACATCATTAGACCAACAGGCCACAAACATTCAGACATCCACAACAGAGCTTTTTGCCCTCCTGACCTCATTGGCTCCCGTGGTTCCTCAACCTCACTGGTTTCAGCTGGTGAGTCACCATCAGCAGACATCTCGTCATCAGAGACGTCTGGCGAGAGGTAGGTGAGCACTGATTCATTGTCGTCAGACTCTGGTGGGCAGCTGTGACCAGCTGATTCTGGTTGAATGAAACATCATCATGTTCNCAGCTGATTCTGGTTGAATGAAACATCATGTTTACTTAAAATTCAAACTAGATTCAGGAGACTGGAAAATGACAATCAACTTAATGAATAGAGGCAATGTCCTTTAAGTACCCCAGAATAAAACAAGCTATATGATAAAGTCATTAAAAAATCTCTTCATTTGCCTGCATCTTCCTGCTAATGATCACCAAAAATGTGACATTAACTGGGACCGGAAATGAGGTCTGAATCTACACTCCTGAGCAGGAGGGTGAATCAGCGTTGCTTCATCACCGGGTTATGAGAACATCAGAGCCAGAGGGGGTTTCAAAGAAAGTTATGCAAGCAAAGAAGAAGAGCTGCTGCTCACCGTCCCCGTTCATGACTCTCCGCTCGCCTGGACAGTCTCTGGGGACCGATGGTTCACAGCGCCGGTGGCAGTTAAACCTGCAGTCTGAGAACAGCAGAGGAGCAGCAGGAGGTCAGGACGCTGACAGGAAATGAGGTGTGCTGCTGTAATGTGTGCAGAGGCTCATAGCCACGAGGGTGATGTGACATAAAGTAGAGAATATTCTTGTGGCAGCATCAACCCTCATTAATTCAGAATTAAAATGAATCTCTTACACCTTTTCTCTCTCTTTTTTTGCATCCTGAGCAAACACATGTGGATGTTTGCACATCTGTCTCGCTGAGCCCACTGGGAGCTCGAATACAAACATGACTAATCAAATCAAAATGGAAGAAGCCAGGAATCTGGTTTAAAATAAACCTGCTATTTCTGAAAAATCAAAATAGCTCCAGGTTGCTAATGATGAAATTCTAATGACAAAAACCTTGAAGTTCAGTTGCTTAAAGACCTGAGTTAGCATAAATAAATCATGTCTTCTTGTATGAAATATACAATAAATTTTCCCTTCTTGTAATTAATGCATATTTAACTTGTTAGTTGGTGGTTTTTTGGTGTTGTTAGCTTTTGTTCATAACTGTGCTAACTAACTAGCTGCTTGTTCTTTGATGATTTCTTTCTTTCCTTTCTTGCCTGCTTGTTCTCAGCTCTGTGATGAACTCCAGCGTGTCTTTACTGTATGCAGCAGCTCTACCGTTTGTATTCCTGTTTCACTTCTATACCTTATCTATACTAAGCAGATGGATTTCCTGCCCCCCACCCCCTCACCTGAGCACTGCATCCCCTGTCTGAAGAGCCCTTTAAGCAGCCGGTGGCAGTACTGGCATATGGTGGGTTTGGTGTAGCTGTGGATGTGGAAGGTGTGAGGGACCTGAGCTCTGCTCCTCACTCCGTAACCGACTCCCAGCCATACTGGAGGCTCAACCCAGGATGGAGGCCTAGATGAGGGCTTGCTGATCTGGTGAGGACAGATAGTGGGACTCATCAGTGGTGTGTGAGAGTCCAGTTTAGATGACTTTGCGTGGATTTATTTGCTAACCTCTTCCAGGCTGCCTCCTGCCTGATTAGACAGTGAGTGTGTACGTGGTCGTCGCGGCGGAAACAAGGACAGACTCGTGCTAACTTGACGCCGCGCCCGACTGCAGTCGCTGGGCAGCTGGAGAGCACAGCGTTTATGGAAGTCTAAGCCACAGCCTGGGGAAAAATACAAAAAGAAACCACTTCAGATTTCATGAACAAACATTTATAAACACTCTGATTCTCTGATGTTGGATTATGACTCTACTGAGCTCTTATGTGGTATAAGGGCGGCTTTACCATCACATTTCAAACCCTGACGTACGAGGCCCCACAGCATCTCTCCACAGTGGTGACAGAAGGTGGGAGTCCGATACGAATGGACCACCAGGGAGTGTGGACGGATCCTCATCTCAGTCACAGAAGCTGATCCTGAGTCAATTCAAAAAGAAGAGATTTCACCAACATATACTGCAGAGCAAGCTTAAAAACCATCTCTTCACCTCCAGGAGCGTAGCAGCTTAGTANGCAGAGCAAGCTTAAAAACCATCTCTTCATCTCCAGGAGTGTAGCAGCTTAGTTTAGTTTGAGTTTAGGTGCAGTTTTTAAAGCAATAAACACACCTTTATTGACACATCTGGATAATCTCGGGTTCACTCAACTACATCAGCTGCAGTAACTCAGGAATTAAGGACGAATTATTTAATGGAGAATTAAAAAATTACCGAGAACACACTTGTTTCCTTGATGTGGCCGTCAATCCAGGCTACCTACAAGCAGCGCTTGGGCAGAATTATCCCTGATTCAGTGAGTATTTCTGTGTATTTCCATCTTTGTGATCTATATGGATTTATTTTCTTTTCTGTGCAGCAGCAGACTTGTAGTTTCTGGCCGACCACTGAGCCAGAGGCTTAAGCACTAAGGCTCCACTGTGCTTTACTTGGAGAGAGAGCAGCTTTGGTTTTGGTCCCAAAGGTGAGGACGGAGATGAGAATAGCTCAATAAATATGGAGGAGTCTGCACCTCACAGATAAGCTGACAGCTTGTAGAAATCTGAGCATAACATTGGAGCAAAGTTACCTGTAGTACCAGCAACACATATTCATGCACTCAAACACGTTAAGGTAAACGTACTTTGCTGCAGAAGAATTTACTATGAAATCCTTCTGAAGTATGAAGAGACTACAAACCGCACAGCAACAGCCAATAAACATGTCATCCATCCTCTCATCGCTCTTTCTTGTTAATAAAACCTCAGCCTTTTGATCTCTGACCTGCGATGATGACCTCAATCAGATCCCCGTCTCGCAGCTCATCGTAGTCGGTCAGGCGCTGCAGCAGCTGCTCAGAGGTGGGCTGATGTCTGTACAGCAGGATCTTCTCCCCAACACCCACCACGGTGTAGTTTGGAGCCTAAAAAACCCACAGCAAAAATCAACCCAAATCCAAAGAGTAAACTAAATTTATAACACCTTGAAATGCAGCAGGGATATATTTAGCTTTTCTTTTTCTCTCCTCAGATCTAGATGTGTCCATCTATGTCCATGTGTTGGATGGAACACCTGCTGCTTACCGACCTGCATGTGTTATGTGTGCAACACATGCTTTGATGCATGCATGCATGCACTTCCACCTGCTTTTGTTTTCTTAATTGTACTTATTTTCAGTGTTCGCTTGTCATGTGGTTGTCTTGCTTTGTGGTTTAGTGGCCTTGTCTTTGTGTAAACATTAATGTTATTATTAACAGTCTCTGGTGAATCACTTTTAGACCAATTTTAGCTCCATGAATAATATTGTCAGATGGGAACATGCCGTCATTTTATGCATGTTATGCATAAAATGACGGCAATTTAACAACTCAAAACAATCAGAATAAAGTTGTAAGAAAATAAAACACTCATGCTGTCAGGTTTGTGTACAGTGAAGGAGTAAAATAAACACACATTGTGATGACCTCCTGCCAAGAAACATAAGAGTCTAAATTTGAAAGTGTTGGTGTGAATGACAGCCTCTGTGTGTGTGTTTGACTGAAGGGAGCGGCTGTGGTTGGAAACTTTTCTGCAGCTCTTGTCGACCACAGAGCCCCTCAAGCGGCGTGAAAACCAGGCCTGAAACAGACCCACACCTGCAGCTCACAACCTGAGCTACAGTTGGCGTACTTTTTCATTTTCAATAATAATCTGACCTAAATAAAGTATGTCAAGCTTCCAGGACAGAAGTTCAAGCTGACAATTAACCTCATGATTAAGAAAGTTAAATCGCAGTTAGCAGGTTGGTAAACTAGCTACAGGACAACAGACAATTGCATGAGTTACTAAAACTGGTCAAAACCCACACGTTGTCATGCAGTAACTCACACAAGCCTTAACCAATCAGAGTCCACTTCCTGACAGTGGTGAGGGTTTTAACGCCAACTCGGTATTTTCCAAGTGGGACAGTGTCAGGGGTTAGAGTATGTTTTATCACAGAGGTGACGAGGTCTAAATGCTGGCTTCAGCCTTTGAATTCAACAATAATATGTTCAATCTTTGACTTTGGTGCTTAATTTTACAATTTAAACCAGAAATTAAACTACCTGCGTGAGGTTTTGGTTACCTTGCGCTCTATGACCTCAGCTGCCAGCCTCTGGGCATATCGGTAGCTCAGGTTGCCAGCAGGGATTTGAACCACCTCCCTGAACAGGCCCAGCTGGAACTGGACCACAGCCGGTGTTGTGTGACTGGAAGGAGTTACTGCTGGGAAATACATGGACAGATTCATTACAAAAACAAAATAAATCTAAATAAAAATTGGAGTGAGTTTCGCTTGAAAGCTTAAAAAATAAGAAAAAGCTGCTGAGGTTCAGTGAGGATCTACTAGACAAACAAAACTTATTTCAGATGGTGAGAGATGAAGTATCTTGACGATGACGTCAAGTTTAGACCAATTTAAAATAGCAAGCAACATTTTTAAGTATCCTTCCTCTCTTTAGACATTTGCCTCTGGTAAAACTTTTTAGTTTACTGATGATGAGAGTAAATACAGCCAACAGAGCCATTTATTCGACATCCTCTCACAGAAAGTGACATAACCTTACTTTCTAACGCTGCTTCATTCATTCTCCGATCTTTGAACTCATCCGTGGATTGCTTCTCGACGATGCCGCCGCCGATCAGTCCGTCATCGCACGGCAGGCTCTCAAATGAAGTCTGGTTGCTCTGGTTTCCTTTTAGTGCGGCTAAGCTGTCAGCGAGGCAGGAAGTAGCAGAGACACACTAACCTCCACATCAGTGCAGCATATGATTAACACCCCCAGCCCTAAGTGTGAAACATCACACACACACACACACACACACACACACACACACCTCTTCTTTGCAATGGTTTCAACTGTGTCGTTGGCGTTGCTAACAGCAGTGTTTTGGATGAAAATGTAGGAGACAGAATCGGTTTGAAAAGTGAAATTTGTCTTTATTGAGCTTTGGATAAAATACACATTTGGTTGGCCCCATCATCATCATCATCGTCATCACCATCATCATGAAATTGTATGTTAATGCCATAATTTCCCACACATGTACAAGACCCTCAAACATTTTCCATCCTCGGCTGTAGGAAGGTGCACAGATCTCCATAAATATGTGGACAAAAAGCACAAAATCTGACTGATCCTTGAAGCTGGGGGTTAAACTTTGTGGCGACAGCGATTCAAGATAAATATTTACAACTGCAGCAGTTTATTTTGTTCTCACACTAGCAAAATATCGTGTTAATGTTCATATATTTATGGAGTTTGACTACTCCTGAAATTCCAGATATCTACAGAAGAGCACAGACGCTGTTTGAACACAAGATTAATACAGTAAGGGACAGTGTGTATACTGGAAAAGGTTTTCAGTTACAAACTGGTGCTTTTACACAGCTACATGATGTCTAGACTGTGAGCAGACTGAACACATATAAAGATCACACACAGGTGAGTCTGTACATTATTTGCTGCGAACACTTAAAGCACTTGTCTTTCCTCCACACTTTCTTAACTCCGTCCCGGCCTCCTCCTTTCCTTCGTGTTTACATTTCCTCATTACAATTCCACACTGGCACATTCAGGAGCCGATGGGTTAATTAGCACTTTACAGACTACAGATTTAAAGGAGGGTGGCATCAGTTTGTTGTCATTTTACACACCTCTGACCATCTTCTAGCTGAGGATGTGTCAACCGGAGTCTAATTTGAATGTAGCATTAAAAATGACGTGTACATTCGGTGAGAGCGACAACACAACAAATCCAGTGTAAACGCTACCAGACTGCATGGTCTACATTAAAAAGAAACATTCAGATTATCCGCTTCTTCCACGGGAAACCTCAGAGTCTAACTGAAAACTGACAAAGAAAAGGTTCAGAAGACGGATCGTCATCGGTCAGATTTGGATTCGATTGGGGCCGATGAGATCCATCACCGTCAGCGATGAAAACATGACACAGGATTGTTTTGAGCAAAGTGACATACACAGCAACGGTAAAGGGGAAATAAAAAACAAAAAACAAGCAGTAAACAAACTGAGGCTGATGCACTGCATCGGTTTTAACCTGATGGTTACTCAGTTGTAAACGAGGGTTGATGCTGCTGTAATAATCGTAAACAAACTGGTTTTCTGCATCTTCTTAATATAATTGTCCCCCAGCATCACTCGGGATTCTAAATGTTGGCAAAGTGAGCTGTGTTCAGTATTTTCTTTCTAATTAAATATCTGAGGGGTGAAACAACCACCTCCTTTCTGCTCAGCAGGGTGACGGACAGCTGCCAGACACACAGCACTGAAACACTCCAAGCACATAATCACAGTTCAGACTGAAACTCTGATTTCTGGCTGCAGATTTCAGTCGTCGAGGTAACAATTTTATCAGCTTTTTAATGATTCTTTCTTTCACAGGATAAACTAAGTGCCCATTTCTGTACTTCCTTTTCATATTTCTCTCACTCCTCTTCCTCTCTTTCATTTCCAGCCTCCTCCCTTCAGATAAGTAGTGTTTTTTTCTCCAGTTAGGACCCTCTTTAACCAAATGAAATGTAAACAAACAAAAGAAAATGAAAGTGCAATATATACAGAGAATGAAATGTCAAATAATTTAAAACTTTATATACATAAAAAAACAAGGCATAAAGTGAGGTTTTAATGGTTAGTGCTAATGTTTCTGCTTTCTCTTTAGATACCTAACTGATTGTACCTTTTACTTTCTTTATTTTTTAAAACCCACCTGCGATATGCATTCAGTGGATGGTTAGCATCAGAAAGCACGTCATGCTACGTGTGGTTATACGATGTACAACGCGTCTCAGAACTGAAAGCGTCACACTTTAAGCCTACCTAAGGTTGAGTGTCTGCACATGAGCGTGGAGGTCGAAGAAACTCACTCGTCACGATGTGGATATGTTGCTTTGCTACTGTGGTGCGAAGAACACGAGGCGTTCAGGTGCAGACATTCCACTTCCTAGTAAGCAGCATGCTCATAAATGTGTCTAAATATCGGCTTTTCTGATGGATGGGAGCGGTTTGTACAGTGAAGCAGCAGCGACTGTGGTGTCAAGTGTGGTGATGCTTTTGTTTTTAAGTGTTCTTTAAAAAATACGCTGCAGGTGTTTCGACTGAACCGAGGTGCAAACAGCCTCTCTTCTTCGAGCCACTTGCCTCTGAAGTCTTATCTCTGTCTAGCCAATCAGGGAGCTGCGTCTGGTTAGGTCCACGTTGCTGGCACTTAATCCCCTGGAGTCTGAGAGGCCAGAGTTGGCATCCTGAAAACAGAACAGCTCAAGTTAACATGTTGGGTTGGGCAAGATTGAATATTGTCTGTGAGGTGATAGAAGCTGATCCGGTTCATCTGCTCCTGGGTTAAATCCTGGAGCAGCTGCTGTACCTGTGTGGTCTCCTCAGCGCTCTTGTTTAGGTAGTTCAGGGAGCTCGCTCTCTTCATTCTGTGCAAAAAGACGTCCACAATTAATGAAGTTCAGTCACAAACCTACTCATTCGGATTGTTTTGTGAAAGAATAGAAATCATTACAAAGCTGAATTTAGTATTCAAGAATATCCAGAACTAATAAATCATCCCAAGCTGACATAAACAGCCCCTAAAATCTCAAATATTTCGCCTCTTCACACCAACTTCGCTACATTTCAGCATGCTTGAATGTGACAGTGTCCACTGGTCCCTGTTTCCACCTGCAACACACACCAGTAAACCCTTCACTCTACTTCGAAACTGGAAAACTGCTGAACACAAGACAGAGGCCCGTCCGAATACTGGAATTAAACTAACCAAACCTTTCTGAGCTGGATGCTGATACAAGAGGAGGTCAACGATTTGATGTCCTTTAAAAGTTTAGATAAAAAATAAAAATGTTGAGATGTGTACAGACAGACGTGAGAATAAAGTATGAATAACTTGGTTCCTTATTAGCAGCCTGAGGAAAGATTGGAGAATAAGACTGAAAGACGAGTGTTTTGCCGTTTGGTGTGTGAGCTCTCAGGTTATTTATGCTAAGCTCTTTCATGTGGTAATACATGCGTTAGGATTTACGGAGTCACAGACATTTCAGTAAGACCCCAGAAAACAGAATAATTAATTAAAATAATAATTAAAAATACAAAATCTATTTAAATATCATGTTTCGATAGTAAATTTGGTTTATTTTTTGTTTTCATTTTGTTTTCCCTATTTCATCCAAGTTTTTCCAGAATATTCAGTCTTCTCTGAGGTACAAAAAAAAAAAATCCTTAAATGCTTAATTAAGCCCATAAATAATGAAAATAACCACATCCCCACAGACGCTCTTACCCTGGGTTGCGGGGTTCTTGAGGCCCGCTGCCCTGCAGCTTCTTCACCAGCATTTCACTGCTTCTTCTCAGAGCATCACGAAGCTTCCCCAGGGAGCCGCTACGCTGCAGAGACCCGTTACCGTCCTGAAGACAAGACAAAACCTTTTACGACAGACGTTACAACGGAGCTGTCGGACATTATTCTTCCACCGCTTGATGATTAATTCCCTTTTTTTCTTTTGTTAATCACAATTCAGATTCACATCCAGGAACTTACCCCGTTCCACTCACTGGAGTCTTCGCCCTCGCCCTCCCTTCGCCCCCCTGGTCCGTTGGCTCCGCTATGTCGTCTGTCGCTGCCTCCGCCTGCTCCGTCTTTCAGCAGCTCCACCACCTTGCTCTGGTTGATGGCATCAATACCCTGACAAGAGACAAGAAGGACTCAACACATGAAGAGGCCAGAGAGAAAATGGCAACCTTTAATGCAACCACTTACACAGCATGTGCATCGTCTACATTACCTACATGCAGGTTGGGGACTGATCTTTACATCACGTTGACACAGATTAAGGGATTATAAATCACAGCTGGAATCCCTTTTATATCAACCAGGTTACTAAGTGAGAAAACCCCTGGAAAGAGTCCAGACCACTGACCTAACGGCAGTAATTCAACCAGCTACACAGCAGGAAGTCCGTCTGTGTTTGTGCTGTACCTGTTTACGGGACTTGCTGGCGCACTCTTCCAGAGTTTCCGCTGCCTCCAGTTTCCCCTGACGACGGTACAATGCTCCCAGGCTTTTCAGGGTCATGTTCACAGTTGGGCTATTAAAAAAAAACAAATCCAGCAATAAATGATGTTTGNCATGTTCACAGTTGGGCTATTAAAAAAAACAAAAACAAATCCAGCAATAAATGATGTTTCTTTGCATTCATATGGGCAACCAGACATCTGAAGTAACTAACTTTATTTACAAAGAGCAAACAAACAGAGCTTTTCTTGAGACCTCAGTGTTGACCAGGGAGCATTTCATGAAGCTGAACAGGGGTCAAAACAAACAATTAACTCTCTTATGTTGATTTATGGACATGGTTATTGGTAGGTCACATCGTCTAAGTAGTTTTCCTGTAAAATGCAGATTTATTGTGGACGTCCAAAACCACTTAAACATTATGCAAAGCATGCATCAGCATCTCTGTGCTGGCAAGAGAGAGAAATGGGTGGACTGGCTATGNTGGCAAGAGAGAGAAATGGGTGGACTGGCCATGTTTTTTATCATGTAAAGCAATTTGTGTTGCCCTTGGTAGAAAAAGTGTTTTGTAAANTGTAAAGCACTTTGTGTTGCCTTTGGTAGAAAAAGTGTTTTGTAACCATAACTGATTTGATTTGATTTGATTATGGCACTTTGGTAAGATAAAGATCAACTTCATTGCAGAACTACTAGCTAAGTTATTGTTATTTCTGTGTTGCTTCCTCTGCTTTTAGAGATGCTGGCAAGTTTCTTTGCCCTTTGTTTAATCTGTTTAATCTTAGCAGCACATTTTTAATAATGAAGCACAATCACTGATGGGTGTCACATGACCCTTTAGCTCATAGTCACACTGACCAGATTTAGAACTTGTGTGACTTTCTGTGTGAACATTTAAAATTCATTCAGCTGAAAATGGCAAGACAGGAAGAAAATTTAGTTCATGCAATAAAAACATCTGCTCGATTTTTTTTTTGTTTAATAGTGGCAAAAATTTACAAAGACTGTGTTTACAACACTGCTGTCTAACTACTTGCTGGATCCTGAGCTACAAGCTGCTCCAACACAACTGTGATTGGTTTAAAGAAACAAGCTAACTACCAAACCAGAGTGTCATCTCCCCTGCTACGAACGCTACTGGGCTCAGCACTGTCACAGGACTGAAAATGAGTCTAGTATTTATGTTTTCTAGGGAGGTGCTTCCCATTAATCCAAATGTCTGACTCACCTGTCTACCTTGCAGGCTTTATACCAGCTCCCATACTCAAAGTAAACACCAGAGTCCTTGCGTTTGCCCTGAAACAGACGGAAACAGAGATAGAGAAAAAAAGAATAAGCAGCGTATGAAACATGAGTCCATTGAACACCAAGTTAAAATGTGCCTGTGTAGTTCAATGACAGCAAGCAGACAGAAATTCAGCTTGAATAACTGACCTTACTCTCCTCTCTCTCCTCAGCATGCATCCAGATTGGCTTATTGTCATCTGGAAACGAGATTAAAAGAAGAATAATTACATACATTCGAATGCATGTAGAAAACAACACTAACTGTATGATTTCATATAAAACATGGCTGCCATTCATCAGACTCCTGCTAAGGCCCTCTCTCATGCTGAGTGTGTGAGCACATAAGGGCTTGGTAGACTTAGCGTGACAGGCGGGAGGGAAACATCAACATTAAGCCGCTTCACACGCTTCAGTAACGCAGAATAATCCTCTGCTCTGCTGAGAATTCAGGGGGATGCAGGGATCAGGCTCTGGCCAAATCCAAAACCTGAACCCAGCAGGAAACTTCCAGAGGAACAATGAACAGAGAAATGATGCTTGGATTTCAAAGAGTTGGGATCCATGTGTGTGTGTGTGTAGGTGGGGGAGGGGGAGTTGGCTACTGGCTTTACTCACTGTTGACAGATCCAAACTCCTTCTCATGTGCTCTGGTCAGGATGTCTTTGTAAAGAACTTCAGCATCTTTGAACTTCCCCTGTTTCAGGTAACATGTGGCCTAAAGAGAAACAACGAATCGGTGTGTCCGCGCTACATAAAACCCACTGGTAGTAAAAAACATGTAAATAAGGAAGGTCTGAGTGATTGGAATATTTCTATCAGCACAAAATTCCCACCAGGTTGTTTTTGGTCTTGGCAACATTGGGATCATCTGCTCCCAGTTTAGATTCGTAGATCTCCAGGGCTCGCAGGTAGTAATACTCCACCTCGTCGTACTTGCTCTGGTTCTGACACAGCAGGGCCAGGTTGTTGAGCTGCTTAGCTACATCTGGATGGTACTTCCCCAGCACCTGCACACAGCACGAGGACAAGCCCGTGAACATTTGCAAGGTAAATTGCGACGGCATGACTTGGTAGCAGGCAAATAAAAACAAAATACCTTCTCTCTGATCTCCAGCGCCCTCTTGCAGAGGGGCTCGGCCTCCTTGTACTTGCCCCTCTTGCCAAACAATACAGCCAGGTTGTTGAGGGTTGCAGCCACGGCAGGGTGGTCCCTCCCCAGCGTCTTCTCTCTGATACCCAGGGCATCATTCAGAAGGTGAGCAGCTTCTTTATATTTGTTCTGGTCCCTGGAGGAGAGGACACAACAGAACAAAACTGTTACAGATCGAAATACCTTTTCTTATTTATCAACAATGACTATATGCAGTTTATAAAACAATACCTTTATTCCCCACCTGTACACCAAGGCCAGGATGTTAAGCATGGTGGCCACATCAGGGTGGTCGTGTCCAGATGTTTTCTCCAGATCCTCCAAGGCTTGTTTGCACAGCGGCACAGCAACCTCGTACCTCCCCTGAGAGGCGTACTGGATCACCAGGTTGTGCAGGGTTCGGAGACGTGTCGGGACCTCGTAGCCTCCCTGCTGGGCTGCCACCTCTCCACTGGGCTGGGCTGCGAGACGTGAAAGAAGCCATACTAAAAATACTGAAACATGTTCACTAAAATATATTAAAAGAACTAATCGGTGTTTCTAAAGCCTTAAAATAGACCAAGTATTACTATTTTTTCGTCCCTTTATTCATGAATGAGGACTGAATTGAGCTCTACGGATGTGCTAGTCTTTTCCCACCCACATCTCTGTAGATTTCTGACCCAGCTGAGTGACCCTTGTTTCTGGCTAACCTCTGCTAGCTTCCTTCTACACTGCTCCTTCACAGTGCCTGCATTAGCTGCACCTAGCAAGTAATAAGAACAAGTTTCTCCAACAGATTCTTCAGATTCTAAACAAAAGGTGCTCGTTCATAGTGCTGATGGATGATTTAGCTCATGTCTTGTAGCATAAAAACATCCCATTTATGCCTTGGTTGAAACTGAAACTAGGTAAATGTTTTGCTTCAAAGATTTCTCAAAAACTATAATTTAGAAAAATATTCAAATTCAATACCCGACATGTACAAAAGATCTACAGATCTAGATCAACCCTTAACTTGCAGATGTTTGCTAAGGAAAACCTTGAAAAATGTTGCAGAAAACTGCGCTTTTAAGTTTTTACCTACTTTTTAGTGTTGACGAAACGTTTACCAAAGGTCAAGCAAGTCCGAAATAACAAGTGATTAAATTATGAAGTCAATCCAGAGCCAGGACTAGAGTCAAAAATATACTATTTTATATTATCTTGCTCATCACGTATGTTTATCCCCCTTTTCTGAGTGAGCACAGAGAAAGAAAACAGCCCTAAACTGTTTGCTGTGCTTTCAGACCTAAGCATGAATGAGTCATTCTTTACTTATCAAAAATATTCTAGAAAACACTGATCTGACAACGCTAAGCTAAATAAAGCTATCTGTTATTAAAGAACAGAAGCAAAGCTTAATGTGACCTTCGAAGACAAGCCTGAAGGTCTGTGGGAAGAGTAATTTGACTCTGGCTGCTCTTAAAAGACAACAACCAACTTCTATCTGAAGCTCACTCTAACATCATTTCAAACGTTCTTCTAGAG
>CM047979.1:24331309-24360597 GCA_026261665.1 Melanotaenia duboulayi
TTAATATTTATTATTTATATTAAATCATATTAATTTAGATGCTTTTAAAATTTAAAAACTTGTATTACTATAAATATTTGTTACACAATAAATATATAATGTATATTTAAATTGTATCATATTTCTATACATTTTTTTATTTTTGTGAATAAAATTAGACATGAGACATTTTGGACAATCAACCTGCAAACTGCTACTACAATCATTTTCCTAACAACCAATAAGAATGAAGCATGGAGAGAGGTAAAAACCAAAATAAACCCAACCAGTGGAAGAAGCCAAATGAGCTAAACATAACTTGTGAAATAAAGGAAGACGACTGGTCAGGCTGTAGCAGCAGGAGGATCTGTCTGCAAGCTCAATCCAAAAAGAAAAAACATGAAAAAGCTGAGAAATTGCAACTCCCAGGTGTGCCGCTGACCAGCAAATATTAACACACAGAATATTTTTAAGTCTATCCCCTTAAAAAAAAACCTGCTCCTCACAGTCGTAGACTTACTTACAGGCTTACAGTGAACGTTTAGCATCATAAAGTAGCACATTATCATCTTCTGTCCTATTAAACCACAAGGCTGCAAAATAAAAATGTGCAACCTATTAAATGTTGTAGTTAATCAACAGCTTATCAGACCTGGAATTCTGGCTCACAACTCAGTCGTTACTTCATACATGTTTACACATGTAGTCACTAATGAAAATTTAATTTTTTGTTTTTATTCCAGTAAACACCTTGCAAAGCAGCTGAATGAATGAAATCTGACAGACAGAAATTTTCATAAACACCTGCCAATGTCTGCAATACAACCATGTTAGTAATTCCTGTGACAGTACGCATCACCACAAGCACATTTTGTCATAACCACAAAAAAGGAGGAAACGATTTGTATATCTTTATAAAATTATAATGTAGTTTAATTACAGTGATTGTAAATAAATAAGGAATAAGTGCAGTTCAGCATTTTATCTGATGACAAGCTGATTCAATTCAGCCCACAATGGCTCTGGAAATAGTTTGCTATTTTTGTAAAAGTTAAAAGTCTCTTTTTTTTTCTTTCCAGCGGAACCCAACACTGACGTCAGAGTACACATACACACTAAATCACACTGGACATTTTCCGTTGGAGACAAAGTGAAGAAAACTGGCTCTTTGAAAAACAGTCACACAAGGCAGACACAAACACTTTAACTGTTCAAAAACGCAGGGTGACATGCAAGACCTGAAGTATGTTAGGAGCTGAAACTAAACAGAGAAGAGACACACACACACACACACACACACACACACACAGACACTACACCCCAACGGCAGATGTGCAGCCAGGGGTCAGTGTGTTCAATAATTCATCTGCAGGGCTTAAGAGACCGAGAGCAGAGCACCCAGTCTGAGGCCACAGAGAAAAACACTAAATACATAAAAACAAAGATACGGAAAGAACAAAATGTCAAAGATTATATTTCATAAGAAAGAAAAAAAAATCACAGATAAAACAACAGGAGAGGAAACAGGAAAAGGAAAGGGAGGGAAGAAAAAGAAAGATATGCCAGAGAGGAGATACAGAAACATCACATTCAGACAAAAAGAGGACTAGACATGAAAATGTAGGGAGACATCAACAAAGAGAATAGATGTGGTGATGGCAGCTGACACAGGGCTGGAGAAACACATCAACTGTCTGACATTGCAAATATTAAAAAAAGAAGAGGTATTTTAGGATATTTTTCTTTTAGGAGAGAAAAATGCTTCCTGACCAATTATTTCTGACTATTATATGCAGTAACCTACAATAACTTCATTGACTTGGGGAGGTACATAAACACAACACAAATAAATCAAAGGAATATACAGTTAAAAATCCATGTTATGCTACTGTGATGTCTGAAAAGAAAAAAACAAACAGCAACTATAACTGCGAAAAGCCAACATGCATCAAAAGTCCAGACAGCACTAAATTTATATGGAGACATCTAAAGTGAAGCGTTCATACACAGACTCACTTTAACTCCCATCTAATGGAAAATACAGAGATTAAAGGCACCTGGAGTGGGGGAAAAAAAAAAACACTATTTTTCATCCAAACACATCTCTCTACCCTCAGGTCCCTCTCATCTCACCTGGGCTTTCCACCCCCCACCACCACCACTTGCTGCCTTTCATCTTTCCCTACAAGTGCTCACATTCCAGACGCTGAAATGGCCTCAACTGCTGATGCAACGACTGGGAAAACTCAGCAGCAAAGCCTTTTTCTCCCCAAAGCCAAAGCTTTCCAGCACGAGATCAAAGTGGGCAGGAAAGGCTAAACCTATCAATATAAACAAATCAATTTCTTTTTCTGATAAAGGAGGGCAGCTAAATGCAGCTTCTGCTTATGCCTGCTGGACCTGAGTGGGTTGAGTGAAGGAGGCGTGAGGATAGAGAGGCTGGGTGTCAGGGGTCGATTTGGGACAGAGATGAAAACAATTAGTGGTGAGGAAAGAGGGGATGGGCTGAGTTAACACAAAAAAATGGAAATGAAACAGCAACAGTTTTACTTTTGCAACTGGAAATGGTATACTTTCTTTTTCACATGACAGTATTTTTGCTAGACTCGGGTATTCAGATGCAGCAGGCTAGAAAGTATACATTAAAATCTGAACCCATGCCTTGCAACATTATAGGGATGTGTTCAACTATAACACATCTTTCAGTGGGGTAATCTTTACTTTAAATCATGTCAATTTAACAGATATTTAATATGAAGTCATCTTCTCATGTACCAGCTCAGTACTACTTCCTTCCAACAGACTCATCCATCACAAAGCTGACTAGACGGTAAATGTTTATGGGGACTGCTGGGACCTTCATCATTTCAAATCATAGCTGTGGTGTTATTACTGTGAAAGGCTCCTATAACTCCTGGAACATGGAATAGAATCTGTGCTGAGTCATGGCTGCAGAAACAGTGCTAAAGCACTTCACTAGCTCAGCAGTGCAGCCCTAGCATGATGCAACAGCTGGACAAGGTGATGCATAGTAAACTGTACTTTATTGCTGCTCAGTGTCACTGGTTTCTGCATAGGATAATCCTGCAAACAAGCTTTCCATTAAAGCCTCACAGAGACATTCTGCAACATTGTTTTCCACCATAAGGCTGAGTATCAGATACTTGAACTCTACCAATGCTACAGAGTCATAATGCAGCCACTATATAGTAGCCGGTGAGGGGAAACCACATGGTAAAAGGTCAAAACAGTACGCCTCCACCAGCACTTCTTTCGTGGTAAAGTTCTGACTTCTACCCTTTATCCTCAACAGTCAGCCTGTCGCTGCACTTCAGCAGTCACTACACATTATAATCAATCAAAGCAAAAGAACTGACAAGGAGAGCGGAAGATGACTCAAAGAAAAGTGAGTCAATGTACGATGGTGAGAGGCAGAGCTGTGCCTACAAGTCGGCTCTGCAGACGTATATTGTGTTTTAAAAATAAAGAAACCGGGATGCCTGCTACAGCTTTCTTGCTCAAATAATTGCAAACCTGCTTGTTCACGGGCAACAGCTGAGATATAATTACAGGCTGCAGAAAAAAACAAACCAATTTGTCTTCCTGGGTGTACCCAAGACAGGATTTTGATTAATTCTGAAGAGAATTGAAATCTCCTGGAGCCACGTTTTTTTTTTATTTATTTTTTGTTGTTGTTTTTTTCTCTAACAGGATCCCAGTTTGGCAAAATGATGGGGAAAAAAGTTCATATATGCATTTGCTGTAATGCAAAGATTCTCCAGTTTTTTTAATGTGAATTCAGACAATACACAAACCAGCAGTGTAAATGAAAATTCACTAAAATATAATACACAGATTAATCTGGCTGTTTGAAGAGAGTCTTCAACAACGTCTGAGCCAAGCCACAGTCACCACAAGCAAAAATTCAATCTAAAGTGGCAACATCTCTATGTGCAGTTCCTAAAAAATGCTGCTGGCAAGAAAACTTTAAAAAAAAAAGATGGAAAACTGACATGTGCTGACACATTTTCCCTTGTAACACATCAGTTTCACTTCCTCTGACGTGTGCATCTTAGCAATTTCACAACCTTTTCCAACAACAAGAGAGACAGAGCACACTAAGTTTGCATGTTTCATATGCTCAGTTAGGAAGAAAATGAAATCATAAATATGTTTATCTATAAATCAATCGTATTAAAACACAGCTGAGATTGCTCTGTGCTCACATGTTTTGTTATGAAACCACCTTTCTGTCACTAAACATCCCATATTAAAAGCCAGGAACAGACAAGCGTAAATGTGGATGTCAGTTTGCAGGGTGTGTGTTTAAAAAAAGTGTGTGTTTGTGTGTGTTCTCAGTGGTTCGTTAAGTGCATAAGCCTGTTGTAAAAACTCTGTGGACTTACAGTACAAGCTGAAAAAGACTTCCCAGTCTGAATCACCCCTGCTGAATATTTAATGCTCCTTTGACAGATATCGCCTCTTATTTTCCCAGCAGCTGATATTTCCTTGTTGATTTTTGTAAAAAAAATAAATAAATAAAAAAAGGCATGGGTGGATGAAACAGGGGAGCTGACGGAGGTAGCGAATGGTTCGATGTCTGTGGGTTGGATGACCTATGATTTTCTGGAAAGCCCAGTCTCTGATAGACCTGCTGTATATCTGTGCTTCTAGAAAGATGAAGAATAATACATTATATGTTATCATATAATTTCAAATAAAGTGTTTAGATCAGTTGAAACTAGGTGTAGAAATGAGTCCAACAACTTTATTAGAACTGTAAGGGGGTTAAACAAGCAAAAAGATCTTTCTAACTGAATGGATTACTAAAAAATGACTTGCCAATCAATGTAAGATGGTCTCAATTTTTCCAATGTTGGAAATAAATTTAAATAATATTTCAAAGAAATATATGCTTCTTTTGTTAGACTGAAAAAAACCTGTGGCTTAAAGTCTTAAATCAGAAGCAATTTACGGCAACTCTGAGCAAAGAAGAAAGACTGATCTCAGCATGGGGCTGTGGATTCAGCTGCTGTTAAAGACAGTCTGATTATAACTACCATTTTATGTAATGAACATCTGCTGTATAAATGTAAGGTACACTAAAGTAGTCATCTTCAAACCTACACCACTAGCAGCCTACCTGCTTAATGACAGTTATTATATCTAATAATGAGATGTCCATCCAGCTTTTAATAGTATTTGTATTTGCTGACACATCTGCATTAAAGCAGTGTTGGCTGCCATCTAAAACTACAATAAACCATTTTTTGATTCGATGCAAGTGTTTGTAAATAAAGTTTATTATTACAAAGACCCAGAGTGAATAAATGATAAGACTGGATGTTTAAAGGCATGAGTACATGTGTCGGTGGGAATGTGGCTTTAAAAGGGTGGTACCTATGGTTCCCTTGACAACAGTCAGTCATGGGAGGTGTGACCTTGAAGTCATACAAGCAAAAACAACATGATAAATACAGAAGGGGGAAAAACAGCCTTTGCATCCACATTCACTCAGCTTCCTCATTTATTTTACTTCCTCAGCTTTTATCCTTCTTCAGTTTTTGCTCTTTTCCTTTCTCCTATCCAACTACCAAAATGTCCTCTATTATTTTTGTTTTATCATCTTTGTTTTCTCACCAGCTGTTTTCCTGTACCCCTTCCTTCACATTTGATCACACCCTTGCCATCAGAGCTTTAACTCTGCACTTACTTTTGTACAAAGTACTGCTGTCCTTCCCTCCCTACATAAAGCCTGTCCATCTCTCTTTCCCCAAAGCACATGTTTCATCCCATCTCCCATCAAGTAACATGACATTCCCTCCTCCACTCATTAATTGTGATTGATGTCAGTCTGTCGCTGTCAAAAAGGGTCCAACCCTCCATCTTTATGAGCTTCTCCTGATTCTTTCCCACAAACTCTTCATCATGCCATTACATGGATTACTCTGTCCTGAACAAAAAAAGCCAGTCTGTGTTTTGGACATAGAGAAACACAATCTTAATCATTTTAGGAAACTTTAAGGAAACGATAGCCGTCGTCACCTGAGTCACAACAGAGAAAACATTTGTGCAAATATATTTTTAAAATAAGATTTGCTTGAAAGGACTCATTTAATTTAATTCATTTCAAGACTGTACCTACTGATGATTGCACACATCTAAATAATCACCCCGAGAACTGTGATCCTGCTCCACTTTGAAGGCCCCATGTAGTCGTTTTGACATTGTGCAACTGCACATATGCAATTTCCTCCCGTGGGCTTCAAACAAGGAAACCTTAAATGAAGTGACAAACTGCCCCAACTTTCATGGTGAGGATCATTACTAGTGACAAGCGTTAATACTGTGACAATGACCCACAGACCAAATGGGAATCTGAGGCATCTGAAAGCGGGTTCAAAAGGCCTGAACTGAGGCACGTGCTATCATGTCAACTCATATCTGATCACAGCACCTTGAAGATTTTTTTCTTTTTTTTTGCCCACACCAACAGAATATGGTGCTTTTCATATACAAGCACATTGTTGTGTTTGTTCTGCAAATTTACTCATGTTATGTTTCTGATATAAATCTTTATGAAGTGTTATTTAGGGGACGCTAGCTACGTTTACATAGAGCACTTTTAATACGATCAAACGTCCAGTTAGAATAAAAATGTTTCATGGAAACATGTCGGCTGATGTGATGGGCCTCGATCAAAAAGAATTCTCAATCCGATAGAGAGGGGTGGTTTCAATCTTTTCATGATAAACCATGCATCCGCTCATTCCGATCGCTTTGTGGTGGATGTCGTCTCTGCGCATGCTCGAACCACACGGGGGTTACGTGACGTAGAGAGTTTTAGGGAAGACTTGAACAATGGCGGCAGGAAAACAAAACGGGACTGTGGCAGATATGTTTTTGTTATAAAGAGCGAATTAAGGATTATTGTGCATTTCAGTGTTCAAAAAGTAAAAGAAAAAAAAAAACACTTCTTTTTCCCGACTAGTAGGCACTGCGAATGTTACGATCGCATTAAATCTGCCCATCATGTAAACGTAGCTGACTGGATCACCATGTAAACATGCCAGCAGGAATCTCTGATATGATTGATTTCACTATANAGCAGGAATCTCTGATCAGATTGATTTCACTTGGATAGATCAAATATTTGTCCATGTAAATGTAGCTAATGAAAGGGAGGAAAAATAAATAAAATGTCAATTTGACAGTTACCCTGAGGGTTTTCGTACAGGCATGTTAGACCGAGAGTTGGGCATAATATGCGGTATGTTTATGACCAGGAAACCATTCTGTCCATGTTACAGGGTTAATTTGCTCTTTGACATTTTGGTGTAATGTCATTTGCTGCTGAGGGCATTTTTTGCATAATTATAAAATTATCCATACAAATTTAATGTTTAAAAACAGCCGTATGAGCGTTTATGGTATTTTGCTATAAAAATAGATATATACATTAGATACTTTTAAACTTGAATACTAGTTTGAACCCCTCCTGATGAAGATGACATACACTGAGGTGTTAAGTATACACACTAGTATTTGATAAGCGTATGATTCTGTGTGTTTGAGTAAAAACATTAAGTAGAATCTCATTCTCAGTCACAACTTTTTCCCAGTTACACTGATTTATAGCAAGGCTTTGAGCCTTTACATACAAACATGCACAAAGACAAACATTCTCATAGCATTTAATTCCCCCAAACCAGGTAATCCTACGCTGATGGCCAACAAATGATTAATCCTTGCATCAATTGTTTGACTCTGAAAGTGTGTGTGTTTTGTGGGCGAGGCTCAGAGCTCATACGGCTTAAAAGATCATATTTGTGGGTGTTTTTTGATCCCGAGGTCCTCAATAAGCTTATCGGCAGCCTCCCTAACACATGCTAATGTACATCTGCAAACATGCAGAGCAACAACAAATATGCTCTTACCAATTAACTTGAGAAAAAGACACGAGCTAACACTTTGTAAAGACGAGATTAAAGATAGTCTAATGGCGAGTGGAAGATGGGAAGAGAGAATAAACAATATCTTACAGGCGGTAACAAGCATTTGGTTCATCTGTAACAACAGTCTTAAAATAGCTCTTGGCTGAGTGAATACAGCCTGTAAAGATGTCAACAACTTGGAAGAGCAGTCCTGAATAAATGTGTCTCCTGCTTTTATATCAAGATGGAAACACCATTATTCATCTAAAGCTCTTAATGTGTATTGTTGCAGCTGATTGTGAGTGGCAGGGCAGCATAAAAATAAATCTAAAACAGTAGCTTAATTAACTAAATAGCATGCTGTTTGGTTAATAGTTTCTCTTTGCAATTTGTTGATCCTATAAAAAGAAATGTCGTTGCTGTGACTTAAATACCAACAAAGCAAAAGCAAAGTGAGCTTTTTTTAAAGCTGGAAATTTTATGCATGAAAGTAATAATATTGGCATAATTCAGTAAATATGGGTTCAAAGCTGCAAGTAATTTGTGTAACTGTAGAAGTTGTCATATGACTCCTAACTGACAGCGTTTATTTCAGGTTTTAGTTTTGGGGCTCAGACTCAAAAGTTATTTAAGTCAAGAGTCATTTAAAACATTGCTATAAAATCTGAGAGAGGATTTGCATTTTAAAAGTTAAACTGACCATGTTGAGTTTTGCCCAAAACAGCTCCCAGGAGAGGTTTGCTTCCCACTGTCAGGTATTAGTATCTCTGAATGGGTCCAAAAGGGCCCTAAACTTAAAGTGAATTCTTCTGACACATGCAAGGCACATACTGTCTGCATTGATAGAAACATTAGTTTTTTTCAAATGTCTACCAGAACCCATTTACATTACTGTTACCAAATAAAAATCGGCTAAAGGTGCAGGTTTAATCCTATAAAAACAATGCTTAATCACGGGATGATTTATCTGGTTTATTTGGTTTAACTCAAGTATTACCATTGGATGGTAATTAGCTTACAATAACGCATCAATACTAACAGCTCCTAAGAACGTATTTTTCTGTTTGTATCATTCTGCACTGCTTTCACTGAGTGGGCAACACGATGACGCAGGCTGTGGTATTGAACATGCCGGTCATCGGATGGGGTCTCTCCGTGTTCAGATTGTTTTCTCTTTTCATTTACTAACTTGCTGAACATATGGATGGCCTACATAAGACATGTTTCATCTGAAGCCCCTCTAAAGGAGTACAACCTGCCTGCAGAACAGAATGAGTCATAAAGCTCTGCAGTCTGCTCTGTTTCTTTTCCATGACCCTCTGACAGCTCTGTGGCAGACAATGAGCTGCTAGAGGAGGCGGGGCTTAAAAGAGACATGTAGGGTGGGATGGGGTATGGCATTAGGCAGCCAAAAGCTAAATAACTGAAGAGAGGTGATTCTTTACATTCTAGACATGGGGCTGAGGTCAAATTGAGAGAAAAAAAAAATTAGTGTGGATACGTAGGTGTGTGGCTGTGTGTGCGCATACACTATACCCCCCTACCCCATCCCTAAGCCTGGACAGATGATTAGCATGCTGGTCACATCAGTAGTCAGCCTCCAGTGAGGCGTAGGCTTCCTCTATTGTTGCTCACAGTAGTGCAGCAGACTAATGCTCCAATAACATGAGAACAAATACACAACATAAAAGAACAGTCTGACAAATGCTGTTAGCAAAGAAGACCGGCGTGCTGTCACGCTCATGCATGAAGGAGTTTGGTAGAGAGAGCATTTACTTAAAAATGTCAGTTTTCCATCCACACAGAGGTAGAACATTTCTTTTCAAGAATAATTTGCCGGTAATTTCTTCTTATTATTATAATTTAACAGGTTATTTCCGGTTTTAAATTCAACTTTAACAGAATTTTCTTTTATCAGAGCATACACTTATTGCTCCGAAACCCTCTATGGGTGGCTGTAGCTTAAAAGGAAGCACAGTCATCTACAAATCATAGGGTGAGCGGCTGGATCCCCAGACCACATGTCAAAATGGGGGAAACCCTGCAGTCTGTGTTGCTTTTCTGTGCATTTATTGGCACAAGTGTTTAAGATAGAAAAAGCAGCACTGCATGTCATTTATAAAGATGAAAAATCCACACTGTAAATTGGATGCAAGACAAACATACACAGAAATACACATATCAAAATGGTCTTCCAGAGGTACAAAAATTAAATGATATAAGAAATATACAAAAGGTTTCAAGAAGCCTCTTCATTTTTAGTAAAGCAAAGCACATTTTTGATATTACATCACTTCATATTTGATATTTTTATATGTTTATATTTAAATGACTGTACAGCCGTTTGGGGCAATGCCTATAGATGTACATTATCTTTGTTATTTATACTGAAAAAGAGGGTCTTCAGAATAATTCACACTGCATTTTCACACCTCTGTATTCATGTATAAAATAAACAAACTAAACCCAGATAACATTTTAAAACAGTTTGATGTTTTTTTAATAAAAGGTTTAATCTCAGGAAAGATTTCAACTGCAAACATTCACAGAATCACAACATTTGGAGGAGATGGTACAGGGTTTCTGTCAAGATTAGCATTTTGGTGTTAGTTCAGTTTGAATTAAAGCCCGATCATCTACAGAGACTGTGTGCTTGATTCTGGCTTGGCTTGGCTCTTGAATGACTTAGTACTAAAGAAAAGTTATTTTAAGAAAAGCAAATGTCAACTGCAAGTGGGAGGAATCACATTCAACATCGTCTGAGTCACAGAGTAGGAGATTGATTGTGGTTTCATCTCAGAAATATTTCATTGCCTTGAAAACCACAGTTTTCAGATTTTACTTTTACTGACAGACCAAAAGAGCTCACCTAAAATTCTGCAATTTGTGTTATCAGAAACATTTTATTTAAGCCCTTATTATAAAACCAGTTCGGTTTTTCAGCTATCATGGGTTTTGTGAGAATGGAAGAACCATAAGACAAAAGAGAAAAAGTAAGGTTTGTAATTGGTGAAGTGTTTGTGTTAGCTAGAATATGAAAGTTAACTTACGACCCGGTAAGCATCAACGTGACATGTAAGATTCCCGTACTTGTTCATNGGTTTTGTGAGAATGGAAGAACCATAAGAAAAAAAGAGAAAAAGTAGTCCAGAGCTTTTAACAGCATCTTAGTTTTCATTAGTGGGATTTACTCACTTCGTTGCTCCAGAAAAAGCTAGAAAGTCATCAAATCTTTTTATTTGTTTACATCAGCTCTGTGTGAAATGTTATTTTCTGCTTGATTCAAAAGATTTCGTGAAGTCAAACACCTTCAGTGTCATAGCATCCTTCATCATGCTCACCTACTTATACAAATGGAGTGTTATCTGGGAAATAATCCACAATATGAATGTCTGAGGCTGCTGTTTAATAATTCTGCGAAGCCATTTATATTTGTGAGAACTCAAATGCACATCTTCTGAAAACACTGAAGCCCACAGTGTTTTCAGCTTTCGGATAAAACCGTTACTATTCAGAGTTGTGGGGAAACCTTGGGATGATGACGGCATACAGGCAGCAGCAGCCCGCTGGAATATAATCTCTACAAAGCCATAGTTGTGCCTCGATTCACGTCTTATCAGTGTTTGTCCACATGCAGCACAGCCTCTAGCCCTGCTGACACACACATTGGAAACTGATAACATTGCCTGCTTATTACTCAGTACAAGTGGGAAAGCTAAAAACCATACACACAGAGGAAGCTAATTATGGTTCAGCTGATCAATATGCATGAAGGCTTTACCAATATCTCTGGGAGACTGAGAAGGGAAAAATGGGAGAGAGAGAATTAAAAAAGAAGGAAGAGGAACAGGGCAACACTAAACCAGCAGCGTTTAATATAGCATGAATTGATTGAAGCTGCAGCCATCCCAACAGGGAAGCCAGAGTCTGTCTGTCTGAACGCCTGACTGCTGGCTGGCTGATATCATAATACTAATATACTGGCTGATAATATAAAAATATCACTTTCACTGCAATATCTCCTGGATTGCACCAGCATTGATTACTGTTTTGAAATACTGGCCATGATGAAAACCAAAAAACATAACTATGCCTAAGAGCTTTCAAGTAAACTTTGTTTAAAACTGATTATATAACAAAACAACAGCGTGTGGCTGTGCTAGCAGCTTTTGAAAGTTGCATTATTTTTTAACATTTTCATGCAAACACAATTCTTATTATTACATAACCACGTTAATAATAATAATAAAATAAAAAGATATCAGAATGTTTAGTAGAAAAATTAGATTTGCAACTGTTGATCATCGCTTCATAGTGAGGGTTAAACATCCAAACAAATGGAAAGGACAACATGCTCTGTTCTGTTGTACATATTTTCCCTACTCATCTATTATGAGAATTTTTTTTAATAAGGCTACCTGGGATTAATTAAGGTTAAGTGTTAATTTACAAGCATCAATGTGTCATCAACAGCCCCTTATTTTTACACAGGTCCACTGGTCTAGTATGCCATCAGGAGCTAGAAACTTTATAATTCATCAGCAGTTTTAAACAGCAACAAAGAGAAAATTAAAAGGAAATAGTAAAATATTTACAGCAGCTTAATACACAAATATTGAATAATAATGAACTCCTTGCCCATGGTAGGCTCTGTCTATAATTTACTTCCTTATTAATCCATGCAAAGGTTTTGCTGGTTTTTCTATATCTCAGGAGCTTCTTCAGCTTAAAATGAAGAGGGTTTGTCTTTTAATGAAGTAATAAAAAAATAATGATTACTTTATCGCCTAACCACGTTTTATGATCTGAAAAAATCCAAAACACATAGCAATGTTCACCTTGAACCAAAAAGTAAATGTAAAAACAGCAGCTAGCAACATTACATGAAATGGCTTCTCATCAGCTAATGGCTTTGATGGACTCTTGTCATCCTAATCTTTCCATCCACATCTGCTTTTGTTATTCGTAGAGAGCTTTCAGCACAATTTAGGACAAGTGCTTTGCAAGTTATGCATGATAACTAAATGTGCAGTGGGACGTGAGGGTTAAAGAAGCTACTGAGGCTCAGCTGGTGGATGAAAGACATTTAGTTTTTACCAGAATATTCTGTTCAGATGAAGCCCATCATCAGTCCTGCCAATCCCTTAAATGTATGCTTGCACATGTAGCCAGCATTTGCAAACTGAATCTTTTTGAACTGAACCAGCCTTATTGTGTTTTTTATTGTGTTTCGATAAATGTTCCGTAAAAGAGCCAATCAATCTATTTTGAAGGTATAGTAGCTCCGTTAAACGATGGCAAGCTCATACAACAAGGTCCCGGTCGCACTGACAACACATTAGCGCCTCCAGCAAATCTGTCTTTTGAGTGTATGTGTGTGTTTCATGTTTGTTGTGTCCTTACTATTCGTAGCTCCCCTCCATTTCTTATCTCGCTCCATAACAGAAGCTATCCACAACTGTCTGCCAACAAAAAGCAGAACTAACTTCCATTCTCCTTCTCATCTCCTGCCCACTCCCTGCCATCCGTTCAGGGCTTGTTCCATCTCTCCTCTGGTAATCAACAAATCTGTCCTGACCTCCATCCTGTCACCCCGCGTCTCCTCCTGTTCCTGTGCTTTCTCCATCACATCCTTCCTTGGAAGATTTATGTGATTAAAGAAAAAAAAAAGGTAATGACCAGTATAGCAAGCAGCGTTTTCTTTTTATTTCAGACTAGTCTGGAAGTTTGGGGACTCCTGTGTTAGAGCAACTGGATGACTTCAGATTTGAACTGATCTCATGGGTTAATTGCTTTGATTTATCCTTATTTAATATAAGGACTCTGTGTATTTGTATTTTATATATAGTGTATGAGAAAGTGTAAATGTTCTGACTGCAAAATCATCTAAAGTAATTTATCTTCAAAGATCCTAATTTATGATCACTGTTGTTGAAATGATGACAGCTGGTCTAATTTAATGTGATAACGTGTAGGCAGGCAGTTAAATAAATATTTGTTTCCATTTGTGGGGACTGCTGACTGTAATAAAGGATGAGATTAAAAAGATCCTGGAACTTAGCCTGGTCTAGGCTAGCTCCACAGAATAAGTGTGCATTTACACCAGGATAGTTTGCTACACTCAGTCCGATTGGGGATTTGGTTCAGTTGGGGGTGTGATATTCTTCCTGACCGCGATTGCATTCACACTGCACATCTTAAACAAACTGAACTGTTTAAATAATGTGTTCAGCTCTCCACCAAAGAGATTTACTGAAAGCATCTAGAATTACTGAAGGAGAAGATGAGACACACAACAAAGAAGAAAACTTGTTCATTTATTAGTTACTGCAGAACAACTTCGGTTTCTGGTACATAGCAGCTAAATGTGGAGCTGCATCAGATCCTAGCGGTCTTGGGTTGATCAGAATTCTATCCAAACTTTTACCGAATTCTTCTACATCTGACCGCGAATCATTTATCCCGTCCAGCGACGCCTATTCCTCCACACGGGTGCATCTTTTGGTTGCATTTACCCATAATGTTTGTAGTCAGCATCCTGTATTTGGTCCAATTGAAACCCCCATTCACCACACCCCAAATGAAGTGGACTAGGATTCAAATCAAAAAGGCTGGTGTGAATGTGCCCTAAAAGAACCCAAATGGAGCTCCTTGACCTGTGATTGTGTCTGTGAAGAACTATGAAAAAAGGTTCCTGAGGTGTGAAAGCACCTACTGGTGAAATGATTTTTCTCCCAAAATGTCCTGTTGACAGTGTATTTGGGCTGTTGTATACTGTTCACCTTCATCTCTTCTTCCTCTTACTTTTGAACAGTGTTCTTAATATGTTCACAGGTCTACGATCTGTTGAGGCAAAAATAAATCCTTCAGGTAAACAGATTTACTGTATTATAGAGCAAATACCAGCTATTTAAAAGGGAGAAAAATGTTTAATGACTAAACTGATCATGAGACCATATGAGTCACTTTCAGGTTGAATAAACTCTGATTGAAACCACATCCTCTAAAAGGAACTGAATTCTCAGGGAATACCAGCAAAAGCAGTACCCAAATGTCAAACCTCAACACTGAGATGCAAAAAGTACATTAGTATAATACTGAAAATATATAAAAGATTTTGGTGGGAGGTGGGATTTCCCATTCAAAGCCACAGCACTTTGTAAGCCTCTAATACCCAAAGGTGTGTCGTTGCCAGAGGCTGCCAAATATCTGAGCAATGATCTTACAAAATCCCCAAGAATTCTAACGTGTGAGCACCTGAGCATGCAAAGACACGCCAACACACAACTTCTTCTGCCATCCTCTCAGCCCTGCCTGTGCCGGTAATGATCTCCTACGCAAGCATCGATGAATAAGCACATCAGCCAGCACGAGTGTGTGCGTGAGTAAAAAGAGTGTCTAAATGTATGTGTCAGTCTGAATATGTGGGAGAAACAGACAGAGAAACAGAGTGGGTGAGTGAACGCTGGCATAAGTAGGTTATAGGTAATGCATTACATGGTTATGTTTTTTGTTTTTTTTAAGTGTGTGTGTGTTTTTGTGTCAACCACATGGACAGTATGCGCTATATGCACCACTGAGTACACAGTATGTGGCTTTCCTATTTCGCTGCATGTCTCAGTTGTGCGACTCCCAGCACTCTGACTCACATATAATCTGAAAGCAGAAGTGATTCCTCTACTGCAATTAAATATATGAACTGTGTGTGCATGTTTTTGCATGTGTGCAGACTTATTGCTCAACACAGTCTTCGTCACCATCAAATCCTGCCATGGTTGTTCACTGTGTGCTTTTGCCCACAGCAGGGGAACTATTTGAGCATGTGACTGTGTGTAGGTGGGTGTACGATTCTTTTTTTTTATGTTGTTATACTGGGCCATCTACTACGTGTATTGGTATGTGGGTGGCTGCTGCCTTGTTTTGAAAGGCGTGACAGTTAGTAGAGTGTGTGCGAGGATTTAAAATCCCAGGAGATACTCAAAATTTGGAAGGATTGGGGATTAAAAAGTGATGGAGAGAAGTAAACAGCAGCGTTTGAAAGAAAGTGAAACCTCAAAGAGAGAGAGAAATGGGTGAGATAAAAACAAATAAGAAAACCAGGCAGAGAAAGAGAGAGTGAAGGTCAGAGCTTTAGAAGGTTACGATTGTGTGTTTGTGCGGGGGACAGAAAGAGTCATGCACGGAGCATTGCAAATATATGAATATAGGTTTGCGTTTGTGTGTGTTCCCCCGGGGCTACGGCTGCCATCTGTACACTAATATGTAGCTTTGATCTACATCTGATCTGGAAAAAAAGGAATACTAAAAACCATGGCTTGCTGATATCCAATCACTGCTACAAAATGAACAAACACATCAGCAATCACACAGTTAATACACTCATCAGTGTGTCATGCAAGCATTTAAACAAATGGCTTGCAATAAGCACAGAGTGTTCTCAAGAAAAGTGACAAATAGCAGCTAATGGCCTGAAATCGACCTGAAAACAGGCACTGGATAATAACCCATGACACAAAAATGATCATGCCTTCTAGAGATGTTGTGGTCTTTTGTATTCATGAAAAAAAGGCTAAATAATTCCAACAATATTCTGAGAACAACTTGAGTTAGTTATTTCTGGCTACCACCAAACCAGAAAATCACATTTACATATTCCAAGGCTTTTTTTCTAAATAAAGGGGCAAAGTTAAATTTTCTTCAGATCTGGCCCAGCTCCAATCATTTGAGATAAAAACTCATTGGCTGTCAATGGTACAACGACACGAAAGCACACAATAAATTACAGCCTTTCAACACACAATACTACATCCATGCGCCTTCTGTAATGGCCGTGGAAGAATTAGACGGGGTTTGTTGGAGGAATTGAGCCAGGCCAAAGCTGTCAAGCCTGGAGAAACACTGTCATTAATCTAAGTGCAAACAATAGCCACCTACTTCTTTACCATCGCACAGTTTTTTTGGAGGATGGCAAGCTGTGAGTCTCAGGAAGAACTGGGGAGGACGCCACACAAATCACAGAGCCAAAAAAAAAGAATGACTTGGCCATCTCTTTTGTTTTGGAACAGACCATTATCAAGGAACTGAGCAGACTATCAATTATCTGCTCTTATTTTAAGAGATTGAAAGCAGACATCATAGTAGCAGGAATTACTAGAATTCCTCCAAACTGAACAAGGAAATTAAACTAACACAAGGTTCATTTTTCAACAATCAGAGCTTGAATTATTCAAGTTGCAGAGCCTTTGTATTATTTCACTCCAGGTTAAAACTGGAGTAACATCACATATAAAGGAGAAAACCAGAAGCCACGACAATATCTGCAACAGCAGGTGAATGTGCACCAGCTCAGGGATCCATGATGGCAACTTGAGTGTTAACAGCGACAACAGCAGCAAAGGTGAAACTGCACCGGAGGCAAATCCATCACATTCGTTGGGGAATGGAAGATACTGCAATGCTGGCTTTTGGAGGGAGAAAAGGCCAGCATTAAAGAAGGCAGACAGGTCTAAGACAGTACCCAAGACAAAAGAGCTTAGATTTAGCTTCTTGTTGACACCAATAGCGAGATGTGTTCCTGTGGCAGAAGAGGGATAAACAAGAGTCTGATGGACAGGTGAAAACATGAGGAAACTAGACAGAGAAAAGGGGGTGAGGAAGAGACACCAGTACAAAATGAAGGTGTGGAGGAAAAGGGAGCCATGTGACAGAGCTAATTCCTCCATCAGCTCACGTCTTCCTGCTGTATCTCATCCCTGCTGCCCCAGCTGCTCCCTTCCCATTCACTAAATCACCCTGCCTTTGATGTGGTCCTTCTCTGATAAAACCTGTTTTTTTTTCCCCTCCCATCAACCTCTCCACCTCCTCCCCCTTGCCTTCATCCACTCAAGCCAATTTTCTCTCCCCCACTAGCTAATCCTTCTTTTCTGAGCTCTCATCTCTGCTCTTCTTCCCCCTTGACTTCTCACTACGTGCCCTCCTCTTCTTTCTCATCATCCTCCTCTTGCCGTCCTCCGTCTGTCCTGTTTCATGATCTGTGCATGATTTACACCGACTTTAACACCTAGACAGGCATTTCTTTTACAGCTCTTTCATTCAGTGTGAAATCACCTTTGATGGGCCCGTAACTAATCACAACTTGCTTGATTACTGAAGATGTTAATTTGTGATGGGATTTTCATCCACATTAGCCAGGATACATTTACCAAAGTCAAGAGATTTAATAGAGAATAGCTGTCACTGTTAATAACCTGCTGAAGAAATAATGCCAAAACATGAGTCATTCCTCAGAGTTTTGAATTTAATGTGACAAGACACCTTGGATATGTCATTTGGACATGAACATAGTAAACAGAATGAAGGTTACAAATAGCAAAAAGAAAAAAAAGGAGAAAAAGAGAATGAAAAGGATACTTTGCAAGATATACGTGCAAACAAAAAGCAAAATACATGCAAACAACTTGGGCTCTGATAACTGGCGGGGTTTTTAAACACCATTATTGGACATTACAGAATGGATGTGGAAACTACGGCTTCAAGGTTTTGTCACAATTAATATACATGGGCATGTGGAAAAGAGCCTTATAACCAGTTAATAACCTTAGATTAAATTTACAAAATTAGGCCGAGCTGACATGGAATACAGCAGTAGATTTAAATATGGAAAGTTAATTGCATTTTAAGACAAAGATTCAAGAAAGAAACTAACCAAGACATCACAGTAACTCAGTTTTTTCCTCTAATCGTGTAAACAGGCGTTAACCAATCAATCAACACCATACCTTTCCATTCAGAAAGTCTTGAGCTTCACCTTTCGCTTAATCATCTCTCTGCTCATGAAGATGCCTGTTCCCTCTTCCCCATTTCATTCCTCCACAAAGTCTTTCTTTGCTAACCCTGTGCAGAGACTAACAGTCATCCTGCTGACATGAGCTGACACTTTAGCCTGAAGCAAAAAAAAAAAAAAAAAAAACTGCTAGGATACGGAGAACTCACATGCAACAGCAAGACGAGCTAATGAAAATTACACAAAAAAACAGGTTTCCATGACACCAACACCAGCATTTCATACAGCTTGTTGATAAATTGCTGTAGCAACAAAAATCACACTGCGATTATGCTCAATTCGCTTTGCAGAATGTTTGATGTTAAGCACAGCAAATTGATTTAAACCAATTATGCTACAACCTTTTTATTTTTGCTGTGTAATACAAACAGAAGACCCAAGAGAGCTGCAACTAAGTGGACTCTTGAGAAGAGGCTTTACTAAAAAATACATGCACAAGCATAATCCTCTTTTAAATAATGGTGTAAGGTGACAAAAGGTGCTGCAATGACAACATGCACACAACTTTCACAAGAGTGCACCAAACTACAGCAGGAGTTTGTTTGTTTGTTTATAATGTGGCAACAGCCTGAGCATGTATTGGCCTATCACATCCTTTTGCAGGAAAGTACAGGGGTGAAACTGAGAAACAGAAACAAGAGCCATGACCCACAGTGCATCTTTCCATATATACAGTGCATTACATGCTGCACAGTCAGCTGTTTCATTGACACTGATAAGTGGATTGACTGCTGGCGAGCTCGTCTTAAGTCCTACAATTAGCCCTCCTCTGCCTACGATTAAAATGCTACAAACCTCAAATAAGTCTTAACCTGGCTGTGCACACACAAACTTGGTTCCATCACCTAATATGTTGTATCCCTCATCAGGTGAGGGGCACTTGTACAAAAACTATGATGAAATAAAAGCAAGGCCATTATGAATGAAAATCCAGGAATCTTTTATAAAACAGCAGTCTTCAACAGCTTTAGACGAGGAAGGAACGTTTTTGCTGCCATAATAATAAATTCCTGACGTCTACAGCTGAACATAACGAAAAGTGAAAATAAATAGTTCCAAATAATTATTTTCTGGATAGTGCAGCTTCGTGTGGACAAACATGGAGAAAAAAAAAACTATTTACAGGAGTCACTGAACCCGAAAACATTATTCATCTTTTTGTTTTTGTACTATGCAGGGTCAACACTGCTTTACATTCTGTATGTACAACCCTGACAAATACAGACCTAACAGCCGGAATATGCCTCAATAAGAAAAAAGAAACAGGTGTGACTTCTGTGCTGCTTGACTTTTATAAAAGTAATCTAAGTCCCACCTACACCAGATGGTAAAAACAATAGTCTCTCCATTGTTTTTAAATATACAGCAGATGTGCCTTTGTCTCTCTTTTATAAGAACATATGTGTAATCTTACATGATTTCCCTGAGACAATGAAAGTATTTCCAGTCAGATATTGATGTATTTTCTTTAAGTTTGCTTAGTTTTACAGTTTTCCAAAGTGAAGGTTTCAAAACAAATTCAGCCTCGGATCTGCGGAGCTGTTGCAGCAGACTAGATCACACCGCATAGGCAAGCCATGGCAGAATATATATATTTATCAATTATTAGAATCGATTATGTTCCGTTGCTGCATCGATGCAGAATCGTCCACATCTGCATCTCTACGCATCTTAAAAACAATTAAATTCAACACCCCTACCGCTGATTATGGTAACAGGTTTATATGAGGAGAAGGCTTGTTTATTCAAACCAGCTTTAACCATGTCACCGTGGACAAACACCTTTCTCTAAACCACTCAATCTAGCTTAGAGTGATACAGATCATATTGGTGATGACATAAGAATGTGGGCATGTCTCATCTCATCAAGTTATTTGGGGCACTTGTATAAAGTGTAGTATGAATCCAAACTGGGTGCAGTCCATGGTTTAGACTGTCAGATTTAAGGACATTTCAGTTGCACTGGTAGTGCTTAGTCATTATTAATGTCCTTCAAAGCTCTTTTCTAGGACATTGTGTAAATCTAACACAAATATACTCCAACTGAAGCTGAACCACAAACCAAGCTCTAACCTTAAAACTGAGGTAAAAAAAAAAAAAGTTGCTCCTTACGATGTGATTGGATGAACACATTCACACCAAAAGTGCAAGGAACACAAGTGGAAGTAAACACTACAGCTAAGATGTCACAAAAATGGGACCTTTTGCTCAACTTTCCGCCATGCTTCCCTTTGCTCTTCTATTCTCTCTCTCTTTTTCAGAGCTTCTTCTCTCACTGTCGTCTCCCTCCGTCTTGCTCTACTTCCCACAGCCACAGGCAAGGACACACCGAGGCTTGTTACTTCCAAAGGAGGGCAACCTGCACGCAAATTCAGCTCTAAGTTTATCACATACAAGAAACTAAAAAAAAATTATGGCTATCTCACAAACTGAGGTTAGCATGTGTTGCAATGTTTGTTAATAAAAGAAGCCATTGTTGCTGGCATGTTTCCTAAACATGTATTTGCTAACTTGCACTTTGTTATCCAGAGGACCAGGGCTGTTGTCTGGCCTATCTTCCCTCTAAACCTGCAAGACTGAGCATGTGACCTGCAGCATGTGTGTGATTGACCTGGTCCAGATAGCGTAGTGCTTGTGCTGACACAAAGAGGGAAATGTCTTGCCAGCAGGCCTGTTCTGTGTTGCATTAAGTATATGCGAGTTGATGGTGAAAATAAAACCTTTGCTGATTAAATCTCACTCCAGGAACACAGAGCAGAATCCCCATCTTTCATGTCACACACAGCCCAAGCACACACATGATACAATTGACCCTTTCATTAAAGCGATTACAGATTAATGAGCAGAGCGACTGCCTAATCCAGTTTATCTAGAGATGGGGAAGCGATGCCATTGAAGCCCGATATACACTGCCTCGCACGGCCGCATGGAGCTGCACTGGTGCTGGGTGATCATATCAGGTTATCGACCAATCACAGAGCCACTTTTGCCTGGACACGGTCATCATAACGGGCTGTGAGGATCAGAGAGACAGAGTGAGCTGAACCGAGGGACAGCAACTGAGCCAGACAGCTATGTATTATAAAATAAACACTTCTTATTTTAAACTGGTTCACATCCGTCATCGCGAGTCATATTAACATCACTTCATAAAGTTCAGCATTTAGCAAGAAAGCAAGACACTTATTGGTTTGTTCTTGTGCTCCACAAGTCATGTAGAACTGCTACATATAGGAGAAGTATTGAATATGCTCACTAATGTCAATGTATAACTGTCAGTAATACTTGGACACAGGCAATGTGTCAAGGTCAATCTGTGTTAAGTGTATTACAAGCTTGTGTTATCACCTAGGGGAAGCGGTGTGTAACCCAAGCAGCAGAGGATTATAAGCATGTGCACGCATTATTTGCATGGACATGGATTTACAGTAGCAGCGCAAAGACAAAACTGCAGCAACGGTTGAGTTTTGTCATTCACAGATGGTCTGTGTATGTTTGTGTGCATACTTTAATGATGGGGTCCAAATTTTAGCAGCAAGAGTTAAAAAAAAAGAGGTTCCAGACAGCTTTCTCTTTAGCTACTGTACATCAGCGACATGCAAAACGTAAACCCACAAAAGATGTAACCGCACTGCTGCACTTTGATTTTATCATCTCACATTTCCAAATGCAAACTGTTCCAATTTTCAACAAGACAAAAATATAACCAAGTAGAAATGCTTTGTCACAATATGATGTAGTGTGGCTTTATTTAGCCTGATTTGTGTTTCCCACACTGCAGATGTAACTGGATGCCACACATTAGATAAAAACAAAGCATATGTCAGCGATATTATCCGTGAACTGCAGTCGGCCCACCATGGATATGGAAATCTGTATATGTGTGTGTGTTAGCTGCTAGATGGGAGTATATGACTCTGTAGCAGGGTGATTGCTGCCAGAAGACAATCACACTGTAGCATTCAAGAGCATGCACAAACATCCGAATACCGCAGCAAAGTACTTTTCNGTAGCATTCAAGAGCATGCACAAACATCCAAATACCGCAGCAAAACCACAACAGTTTCATAGTCCAATCAACGGAAACCTCTTCACTGCAGCTGCATCACAACTCAAGTTGTTTCTGTCCCTGTTTGAAGGAAACAAACAGCAGCCTCCAACCAAATGACCTGCAGTCTTCTTCTCATTTTGGCTTCTAAAATGCAGCTGCTCTTAAAGTGTCTCTTACCTTACCTTAAATAAGTAAGGTGGTTGCCTTATGTTGAGGTTTCTAATGTAAAAAAATAAATAAATAAAAAGCATTTTCGTGTTGCATTACATCCTCGTTCTTGCTCTATATCACAATTTTTAAGAGACAATAAGTAGTTTTGTCATTTTTTCCGACCACTGTCGGTTCGTCTTTAAAGGGGATGGTTTGTTGAAACAAGCAGCAGAGGGTTGTGCTAATTTTCCAGGCAGAACAACAGAAGGAGGTGGGAGGAGAAAAACAAAACTAAAAGAACTCTGATCAAACCTCTGCATTATGGAGACTCTGGTAATAGAGAAAAGTGGATATTTATATTGAAAAAAAGAATCACCTCTTCTCAGTGTGCCATGCTTTCCACCCCTCCCTACGTCTATTTTTGATAAGCTGTATTTTTACACGGAAAAATGTGCATTAATAACAGCTAGATGGAAAACAGCTAATTTTTCTAGTCTAGCACATTTTAATCCTGTTTACGGCGGGTCTGTCAGCATTAGCACCAGCAATATTTACTTAGACACTCAACTTTCAGTTGTTTTTAAAGGCCTGATACAAAGTGAGTGTGATGAGGAAAAAGAAAATCTTGTTTCAATTAACAACAACCTTCAAAGATGACATTCTCCTGGAATAAACATAACTGAGGGGGAAACACTCTAGCGGCTCTGCTCTAAAGATTGTTCAATTCTTGACAGTCAAGCACTATACACCCTGTAAAGGCAGGAGCAGCCCAGCTGCAGATGGATGCACTGCAAACAGACAGCTAAATAAAACCTGCAACGCAACATTTAAGAATTTGATGCCATTGCAAAGTTCTTACGTCTTGTATTTGGTAGGTAAAAATGTTGGACCCCGATATGTTTTCTAATGCAACACATTGTTTTATATTCTGATCAATGTACCTTTTATTCTATAAAAAAGGATTGTAGGAGCCAGTTTTAGTGATCAGTAATTTGGCAATAACAGCAGACAAACAGAAGCCATCTGGAGGAAGTTGTTTGTTTTCCTGTTTTCCTGCTGATGATGATGATGATGATGATGACCAGGTGTACAGGTGGTACATCCAGCTATGAAACTACTGTGAGTGACTGTCAGAAGAAATTGTTTTTTTTTGTCTTGTATTTAGGATAATGTGGCAAACATTTCCCTTATTAAACACTGTTTGAACTAACACCGGTGCACTTAGGTTTTATGAACCAGTGCTGCAGGTTTCAGAATGGGATATCAAAACTGGCATTTTCCTATTGACTTGTTTTCAAGCCTAAACTGACACTGTGACCCCTGTACATTTATTCCTAGAAAGATCTATTAAAAAAAAATAAAAGGTTTCAGGTGGGAATTACAGCACACATAGCCATGCTGGTGAAATCGTTGTGTGTGGGTTAGCAGCTTTTAAAAGCAAGTTGAAGGTTTCACTACAGGTCTTTACAGCCTGCCAGCCTTGAAGCTGTTGAGGAAAATATTTTTCTGGTTAGCCTTTTTAACTGCGATATTATTATTCTGAATAACAAAAGGAAAATGGCTTTGAAAAGCCCTGGATAAACAGATCATTAACAACGTCAATGATGGTTGTGCACTCAATGTCATCATTTCTCCCTGAGGCTTGGAACGCTGAATGAGGAGCAGCGTTATACTTTACATTCCCTCTCCTTTCATCTCTGACAGGCGAGCCGAGTGGCACAGGAAAATTCAGACCTCTGTGCCACTCAGCTGAGTGGACGAATGAGCAGAGCCAAGGCGAGCGGCACAGCCAAAGCTCTTTAATGAACGCTACTATCCCATCTGTGTGTTTGTGCATCTGCGCAACAGCCTGCTGGCGCTCTATCCACCCCTCTCCATTTGTGTGCACATTTACGTGGTAATGCAATGCTGACACTCGAGGAACGGCATGCGATGTCCCAAAAACAAGTCAAACAAATGCACGATGTATAATTCAGAACATCCTGCATTACCGCAATGCATTTCTTCACAGCAGTAGTATTCATTACTGATGAGTGGATTTATTTTTAATGCAATGACCCTGCCGTTTTCACCTGTCTACGCTTTGAGCCGAGTCCCTTTTCCAATGTGCACATTTTCAACGTGCACTACTGAAGGATGTGATGTGATTATCCTTGACTAAACTTTTTGTGTGTCGACAGATAAATTTGCTTAACTACTTAAAAACAGAGCTTTGGTCATAGGTCAGATTTCTCACACGGCCAAAAGATCACATGTTGGCCTGTATTACAACTTTCCCCACAGATTTACTTGGACTGAAAGGATTAAATCCTTATTTGAGCATATGGGTGGCACACCACTCAGATTTTAGAAAAAAAACAAGAAAAAAAAAAAAAAAAAAACAGCATTATAACCCCTGTTTTTTTAAACTAATTTTATTTAAAAACCAGAAACGCTGACTTGTGTCCAGCGTTTTGATACGGGTCACCTAAATGCTATAAATACCACAAAATAATGTACACCTCAAAGCTGTAGTATTTAGTTTACATGAGGTAGGAATGTTTGGACAGCACCGCTGAATTATTTATATAAGCAATATGTCTTGTGCAAAAGTAAGATGGCCCACATTTGACTAGTGGTGAACCATTTAACCCAAAACAGGAAGGAAACTTCTATTTTCAGGGTTGTGAAGATCAGTATTTCATCATTTAAAGATGTCAAAGATCTACTGGCATGTGCTCTAAGTTAGTCAGAAAAATGCCTATCTACTTGATACAGAAAAATTTCTATTCCAGACATCTTTCAATTTTTTTCTTCCTGTTTCCTGGTTAAAGTGGTCACCAAANTTTCAATTTTTTTCTTCCTGTTTCCTGGTAAAAGTGGTCACCAAATGTGTAAGAAGTAACACAAAGAGCAAAGACCTAGCATGCATGAACCTGCGTCATATGATTTTCACTTCAGCTTTGCCTTAGTTAACGATGCAAGGCAACGAGCTCAGCGTCAGGGTCCATTCCTGGAATACCTGATGCCGAGCAGCAGCACAAAGAGGCCTTAACTCGACTCTTTAAGATGCTGAAATCCAAAAAGTGTTTGAACAATGGCAGGCATGCCTGACATTCCACCTGACAGAAAAAACTTTAAATACACCTGAGAACTGCTAATCTTTATTCACCACAGCCTCTATATTGCTCAGGTGAAGTGTCGAGCCTGGTAGCGCAGCTGCTGGGATTATTTAGCTGCAGAGAATGAATCTCTCCCCCTGAGGTGAGGGATGAGAACCAATGAACTGAGCAGAGGGGATGATGCCAAGCACCCGCCTGTGAGTGTGCTCATGACACTGCAGAAGCAAGGAGAGACGGCACAGAGAGGAATCACCCATTACTCCACTCTGAAAGAGCTGGTCTGGGGCCAGTGAAGTGATTTATTCATTTCTAGTAAAGACAAAAAATACAAGGTCAGGACGGCTGAACACACAAAGGACCTCAGAGGATCTTGCACAGCATTGTTGGGTATAAGGAAAGCTGCAGCAGATTTCTAGATGCTCTTCAGAACAAAACCTTGGTGCATCACTGTTGTTCATATTTGCAGATGGATGCAGCACACTGGCAAAATTTGACTCATGACTGCTTAAAGAAGTGATATCATCTCTAACTGAAATGTTTCCCGTTTTTCTCCTCTGAATATGAGCAGAAATGCCACAAAATACACGATCATGGGTGGATATATTTAGCATTTTTTCCCCCCAAGTTTCTCTACAAATCAGGATTTGGAGGAAGCAGATGAATGCATGTTTGTGCCTGCAGGGGTAACTTCAACCCAGAGCACTGCGTAAACAACATACCAAGGGGCATTTTGGGTAAGCAGGAAGAGGTTAGAGCAACAACACCTCGATTTGAGGGGGGAAGTTGTTACTTCTCACTGCAGCAATGAAGATTAAGAAACAAGAAAGTTAAAGTGAAGTAAATAGGTCATGCTTAGTGAACTGAAAAACTTGATTTGGAGTCCATAACATGTCAATTCTTTAGCTGCAAGCAGTGCCGTTTCTGCAGCTCTTCCTGTTGCTAGTGTCTGTGAGAAATCCTATTTAAATGTAGATGACAGAGCCACCGCTGCTTCTCCCATTACTCCGCCTCGCTCTCAGTTTCTCCCCAACACCCCTTCACTTCTCTACTTTTCTGACTCTACCAGAGTCTCTTTGTGTTGCTGCAACTGCAATGAAATTGAAGATATTTGATGGACGGTTGCGGCTGCAGGAAAATAAAAAGCTCTCCAAAATTTCAATTCCAAAACATTACAAATCAGCTGAAGATATTAGCTAGCATGCAAGAGAAATGCAATAATCCCTCCCCAAAATGAAAAGTCAGGTAGTACAATGTTTAAAATTCAGACTGAAAATATGTTGTATCAAAATATAGATCCCAGAGTTCATTATTTATTCACTAATGTATGATGCACACACACACATACAGGCATAGCTCAAATGTTAGGAGGCAAAACAGACCCTTGAGACCTCCATCCAACCCCCATAGCATGTTTGAAAGCAGCATTAAGATATCAGCATGTTGTCTGTGTGGGATAATGGCTGCGGTGCATTTAACAGCATGCTTTATTCATATTAATTGTTTCCAGTATCCTAAACACCTGGGCTCATCTGAAGGGATTCAACTCAGGTTTCCAAAAAGAAAAATATAATAGTTTATTTTGTTTTTCCCTCAGAGAAAAAGGAAAAGAAAACAAATCAACCTTGCATCTAAATCGTGACCACGGATACACCATCATAGATGTGGGACAAACTACAAGCAAGAGTAATCTAATCATATGTTTCTTACCTCACACCCCATTAAAAAACTGCATATGCTTCTTTACTGAGTGTCACATACATGCCAGCCAGCTGAATCCCATAATAGGCCGCATGTGGAGTCTTTCAGTCAAACAATGCCAATTTCAGTCTTTTGTTTGCGGCTTAGCTTAGGTGGATAAGGTGTCTCACCCCTTGTGACCTTGCAGCATTGCCTATATGAAAATACACAAAACCTCCCAACATGGCTGCCTCCAGTGATTAACATATAGAGCCTGACAATTTGACAAGATGTTATACACAAACACATCATTTTGAGACTCTCTTTTTCCGAAAGCTAATACATCACAGCCTTATGTTATGAATGTACCATATATTAGACATAAACTGCCCTTATACTAGAGCAGTGCCAATCTGAATCGAACTCTTTATGAATCTTCTGAGGCTGAATTAATGGAAAGAGCAACCACTGAAGCCATGCTTGGGAAAAGGCAGCAACAGACCCAGCAAAAAAAAAAAAAAACTAGAAATATTACAGATAACCAGCTTGTTTGTGTCATTTTTAGGAACGTGGTTATAAATCCTGCAGGGTAGTTATTAGGGATGACTGGACCATCAGATGTCTAAACCATGTTAAATATTAGAAGAGCAAGTGGGTTCAAGCAGGTAGATCTGAGGTAAATGTGGAAGTTACACACAAATGGCAAATGTTTTACTTTGACCTTCTATGTTAGGACTGCATAACAGCAACACCCAAATCTAAAATGTGGTAGTATACGTTTTTAAAGCACCCATGTGTGTTTGTTTATCTGGAATCCCACAGTGTAAACACACCGTGGGTCATTTTCTATTCACAACCAGCCCCAAAATGACAAGTCATGCTCCCTTTCCATGTTTCCACCTGCCCTCCCTTTTGTCATCCCCGCCGTGGCCCCTTCACATACCTCGGCACGCAGCTGGGTGAGGAGCGGTCAACCTCCCAGGTGGCGTACAGGTTCATGTGGACCGGTCGGTTGGAGGTGATGCTGACCGGCTTGGAGGGCTGCATGTGCGGCGAAGGGACGCCCCCAGTCCGCGGGAGCCCTCCTCGCTCCGACATCCTGGAGGCTTGAAAGAAGGGCTTTCAGACGGCGATAATAATGAGGAGGCTACCCGTAGCAGACTGCCTTCAACGTGAGGATGTCGACCCTCTCGGTGCGGTAGCTTCTTCTCTTTCTTTTACCCTTTTTTTTTTGTTTGTTTCAGGCTCCAAATGCTGCAAACGCGTCAACGTTCCCCGCGTGCAGTGCTAATGGAAAGTTGACCCGTTTGTGCTAATCAACGGCGGAAAGTGAAAACATTGCCGTGGTCGGGATTTTTGAACCCCCCCAAAAAAGCAGACAGCTAATCCCCGTGTCGGTCCTGCGTAACTTGGCGTCAGCTCGCTGTGTGTGAGCTGGTCGGTGGTGCTGCTCGGTGCAGGAAGCGGAAATTTCTCTCGGCGAAGTCGCACAGTGAGCGGAGAGCAACTAGAGCAACGCCTCTTTAGTCAGAGGACGTACAGCGACTCCGGAG
>CM047979.1:24363925-24375818 GCA_026261665.1 Melanotaenia duboulayi
GTGTTAAATGCAGAAATACCAAATAGTAGGATCAGCCTGTTTGCTCCAAACAGAAGTTTTAGACTCAAAGCTGGAAAAAATATCCTCAAATGCCTGCTGTAATTATCTCAAACTATCCATAGTTTATGCAACACTGTAGTTGTTGCAGTACAGGTAATACTGTCTCACTTATTGGACGGTGAAAGACTTTGATCTGGGCAGGCTGTTGCTCCATGTGTGTGCTCATGCACCAGTGACCGAGTCAGCATGTAGCTACTGCAGTTATGTAGGTCACTGGGCTTTCCTGTCAGGTGTTTCACTGGCCGTCTTCAGGGCGCTCTACTGCCACCCAGCGGAGGGAATGTGTATTGCAGCTTAATTAACTTAGCGTGGCATGTTGGCTAGACTTTTAGCCTTATGTTTCTAAATCTAGGGAAATCCTCATATTGAACATGCCACATTTCCCCTCATAACATGTTTAGAGATTAAACTTTTTAAGGCTAAACTCTTTGAGATAGGAAGTACTTGTGTGAACTATAGAACTGCAGCATAAAATTTTTATGCATTATGGAAAACATGCCAGAGTGGTCTTCCATTTGTTTGACTCTTCTTAGCCTCCATGTTGCAGATACTTGGACTTTTTAGACTAGCATTAAGGTGAACAGCTGTGATAAAAACCTATCTAAAAAGATACTAAGCCAAGTACAGTATGATGGTGTAATCTGGATTGATATTAAACACTTCCCTTCTCAAAATACGAGTAAAGTCAGAGTTTTTGAAACCAAATCAGTTTACTCTGACTTGGAAAATACTTTGCATTTTAACAAAAACAGCACGTGACCATCTTTGTACTGCAGAACAAAACAGCCGGAGTCTTTTTATCATCACTTCATTTATTTACAAAAACCCAAAATATTGTGGAAAAAAAAGAAACAAGACCTAAAAAAGGGTAGAGATTAAACAGAAAAAGCTGGTGCTACCATTCATATGAGACAACTACTATATGAGATGTGTTTTGTCAACATTGTTGAAACATTTTTTAAAAAGAAACAAGCTGTTTTTATTTGTCTAAAAGGTGGCCGCTGTAGTATTCTGCATCCTCTGAAACTGAAATCCGAGCAGGTCTCTTCCCCTTTCGCTTCCCGTGGTGTCCGACTCTCGCTGTGTATTTTTGTCTTGCCGTTTCTCTAGAACTTGAACTCTTTGTACTTCTTGGCACCACCTCGTGTATCCTGTGGCTGGGCCTTCCTCTTCTTTTGCTGTGTGGTGGCAATGAAGCAGAATGTGGAAGTCGACATGATTAATTTTCAAACATCACCCCAAGGGAAAAGAACGGATATGACTGGAAACTCCTACATTTCTGTTTTTGTTTTTAAAGAACTGCTGTATGTTTATATGAAACAGATCAGATCCTTGGAGGCTCAAAAATAAAGTAAGACGCCTGCTTTTGTCGGTTAAAAATAGATAAACTGTATTTGATGGCTGATAACTGAAAAACACACCAGAATTTAGAAGTCAGGACTAACTTATGATACAGATTTGATGCTTTATTACCTTCTGTTTAGCGGCGTGCTCAGCCACCATGTCGCTGAAGTCCTCCTTCTCCACCTGGGCTTGTTGCTCTCTGACATGCTCCTCGTACTTCTGTGTCATGGCCATTGGGTCAAGCTCCAGCTCCTCAGGGGCCAAGGCCACCTCCACACCCTGCGACTCCTGTCCTCCACCTGTCTTACGGCTCACCATGGGCTGGAAGCAATTTGCAACGAGAAAAGAGGTTTAAAGACGCAGCTAGCGTTACAGAACACGACATCCTTTTCATTTCGTCTGGAGTCACGTGCAGCCTTACCTGTGACATTTCGTAGATGTGTGTTGAGGCCATCATGGCTGCTCCTACGGGGCCAGTTCTTCTCTCTGGGAGAACAGTAAAGAGCTGGGGTGTTTCATTCCTATGAAAGAAAGGTAACAGTTAATTTGCTTGTTTGTTGTGACTGAATGACACTTGGTTTAAAAGATAAAAAAACACTCCTTCCTTAGGTAGTTTTTTTTTTTTAAACCAAACACTTTGATATAACTGACTCATGAAATTTAATAAAGCACCATTACAATACGTGTAAAAGATACAAGGCTTTTTATTACTTTGATATACTTTAAGTTATTTAATATTAAAAGGTCTGATTCAGAATGGGACTCGATTGGCCGATAAGCTTGCACATACAGGGAATTTGTCTTGAGGTGCTAAAACAAAGACCTCAATTCTTATATTGGTGGTTTTTTTTTTTTTTTCAAATGAATATATATATAAAAAAAAAATACATGTAAATAACATATCACATTTAAATCATCTGATATCCTCAATCTTACATGCTGGAAATAAATAGAAAAAATATAATAAAGGAAATTAAAGAAGCTACATAGAATAGAGTGACACTCACCCATCCATGGCCTCCTCGATCTTCTTCTTCCTCAGCTCGATCAGCTCTGGAGTCTCCATGCCGGTTGGTACTGATGAGAAGCCTCCAGGAGTTATCAGCCCACTGAAACAAGGAAGGGACAAGTTCAGGGTGCTTTGTCTTCATGAGGGAGTCATTTCACGTTTAGATGAAAAACAGATTAAGATTAGAAACTGGTGAGCACCGACTCAACCATAAACACACCGAACTGCCAAGGAACTGATGAGCAAGGACCTGCAATCTTCTACAAGATAATCACAGACGAGTTAAACATCTTATCAGCTAAACCAATTAAAGCAGGGAAACACTAATCAGAAACCAACAGAGCGGTTGGTTAATTCTGGTAATAGTTTGTAAGTTAAACACTTCAACATGTCTGTTTTCATGACAACAGAAGTAACTTTTAAACTTGTAGTTCTTTTTTTTTTCGGAAAAGAGCTCAACCTTTTTAGACAGAAAATGAACCCCTGAGAGATGATCCACGCATTCATGCTTTGTAACCGCTGGATTTAAGCACCTGTCTGCTGGTGTGAAGAATCCAGTTTCATCTGGCTTCTCTTCATCACTCTCCTCCTCCTCTTCTTCCTCTGATGATTCCTCATCTGAAGGCTCCAGCTCTCCCCATGGAGTGTGGTCCACCTCTTCCTCCTCAGCTTTAGCCTGGACACAGAGGGAAGGTTATCCTTCCTGAATCAATCTACCAGCCAATGAAAGGCTGTTGGCTCCAAATGGAAGATATGGAAACTGAAAACGACCTGCAGCTTAGCTTAGCACGACAGGTGTAGCTTATGGCAACGGACATCAAATAAATCTGATGTGAAGCCTTGAAATCTAGATACTGATTTAAGAGCTACGTGTAGAAGTGTAAAACCTGTATATGAACAAGAATATTCCATAATTTGATATAAAGAAAAACCTTCATTATTTCCATGTTTCCATTTTATTGTATTATATTCTTTTTGAATAAAATATAAATGTATTGCTGACTATTTTTTCCAATCGTGGCCTAATAAGGCAAAACAGCTGAAGAACAGTGACTCTGATTTATGATTTTACCGCTTCTTACAGAACTTAGAAGAACCCAAACGCACCGTGTTTCATGTGTGTGCATTACGTTATGTGGTTCTTACCTGGAAGTCCACTGAATTGGTCCCAAACACGTCACCGTAGAGGGGTTTGCCCATCTCATCTACTGGCGGCTTCCCCCAACCTCCAGCGTGATAACCAAAAGTACAGTTCTGGCGAACAAAGAGATCCCAGGAAGAGATAAACCGAACAGCACACATTCAGAAACACACTGATATAATCATCTGTTAATGTTAAGGATCAGAGTATATTCTTAAAAAAATCTGACTAGCATGTTGTTACCTCTGGGATGGGGGAGTTGAGTCCAGGGATCTTGAGGTTGGGGTAGGAGGGAGGGGGGCCGTACCTCTGCATGGCTATCAACCAGGGAGGTGGCACCTTGTGAGCGTTCTGGTAAAGAAGTAAAAGTCTGCGTATGAGCTCACAGAACAGCACCGTTTATTTGGAGCAGGAAAACGGGCTCATTGCATGCTGGGTTAATGTGTAGAGCTAAAAATATGTTCCAGTATTAATTACCACATGTCTAATGGTGCTACCTAAGAGATCTGCTGCATGGATCCAGTTTATTTTCTGTCATTATCTCTGCAAGTTCCTGTCCTTGTTAGTGTGCTGGTGTAAACAAGTCACATGACGTGTTTTCACAGCCTGCACATACATTCATTTAAAAGCGAGAGCGACACATTAGCATGAACAACAACAACAGCTGACGACTGTCAGGAACCTCAAACTAAAGATGCAGCGACAAAAATCCTGGACAGAGGCGTTCGCTAAAAATACAACAGAAGAAGAATCAGTAAAAGTCTTAAACCAATTTCTCCTTTAAATTCATTTCAAAATATAAACATGCATCGGACTAGTGCTGCATTTGTTTGCACTTGTTTTTGAAGCCCTGCTAATTTAGTGCTTGAGACTTTATGGAGCTTACAGGTCCTACTGGCATCCCCAGAGCAATACGCAGCTCATCAGACAGATCTCCAGGCTTCTTCTCTTTCAGGCGGGTTTCAAACTCTTTACCCTGCAACGGCACAAAACCACACAAAGTAGGTGAGTGTATAGCTCCATACATGAAAATGTAAACTTTTTTTCCAGATTAGACGTAAAGAGTAAAGAAAGGAAACTGTGACCGCTGTACCTCGTAGTAAAGGTCTCCATGGATTGTGAGTTTAGGTTTGATTTGCCATTTGAAGAAAGCATCGTGCAGCTTCTGGTAGTCGATGTCAATTTTCCCCATCTTGGGACGAACCTTCTCTCTCATTTTGGTTTTCATCGTTTTGGCATCCTCCTGTAAGCAGATAATCGTGTAGCAATTGCATGAACTACGCAACATTTAGCATCTTAAAGTTGATTTAATCGGCTACCCACCTTCTCCTGTAGAGCCTCCCTCATCTCCTGAATTCCCGTCCTCTTGATGAACTCAGGCAGCTCAAACGGAGGCTTCTCTATGCCTCTCTTCCCCTGCAGATACTTTCTTTTGAAGCACCAGTGGCGAGGAACTGGGACTGTGTTCCTGGTGGCCTTTAGGTGGACCAGCAGCTTGGGCTCCTGAGCTGTTACATCATGCATCTCCACAACATCTGGACGAGCCACCAGCTGGAGAAAAATCGCAGAAAAAAATGGAGAGCGATGAACATCTGTTTGTGTGAGGAAAAAAGAAAAGATTATCTGAAAACATGCGTCTTGATTTACCTGCTTGAGCTCAGCTACAGTCAGCCTGTTCATCCTCCTCAGCTTCTTCTTGGACAGTTTAGGTGCATCTGGTCTTGCGTCCTGCACGTGAAAAATACTCCACATGTGAGACACTTGTTCAAAGAAGAATTAGTTCTGAATTACTTCTGAAAAAAATGGAAGGATTAATACCTCATCGCTGTCATCGCTGTCCTTCCTCTCCTCCTCAAATCCTTTCTTCCGCATCATGCCCATTGTCTCGTGCTTTTCAGTCTTCTCAGGCTCCTTCTCCTTCTCTTTCTTCAATTCATCAGTCAGCTAGAAAAGAATCGGCGAGACGGGCTGGATTAGTACAAACTCAAATACTAAAGTACAACTGTTCAACACTTTAAGAAGTAGCATGAATTAAGAATCTGCTTTTGTCACCTTAAATGCCTCGAAAATCCTTTTGAAGAAGATAAAATTGGGGTCGAAGATCTCCGGCTCTTCTGTGACGTACTCGATCTCCACCTCTGGGTCCTTTTCTTTGTCCTTTTGCTTGTTGCTGCCCTCCTTCTTCTGCTCGGCTTCCTCCTTCTTCTCCTGCGCACGCTTCTTCTTGCTCTTCTTTTTGCGGTTCCTGCGCTTGCGGTTTTTCTGCAGATTGATTCACAATTTTGAAGGAAATAAAACATTTGCTCTCAGCTTTATCTGCCTTTCAGGTCATGTTTTGCTGTGCTTTGGAAAGAGGAAAGCTTACATCTTTTTTAGACATCTGGCTGTCATCGTCATCCGTCTCAGACATCAGAGAAGAAGAATTGGTCACATCCATCTCTCCTCTGTCATAATCTTCTTCTGAAAGGAAAGTATAAGGCCAAACTCGTAAAGCCTTAAAATATTTTCAATTCGATTGGTTTATGTAGTAATTATTGTTGATCTGTCCTACACTACTACACAACAAAGATGGTCCAATCAGTGAACCCACAATGTAAAATTTATCCTAAGTTAAAACAAATGGGAAGGATTACGCATCATTTTCCAGCCTGTGAAAACTATAGGCTTCATGGTGAAAATGAAAGTAACATTTTATGAATAATATCAGGATAAATGGTAAATTTGCACATCACACCGCGTTTAAACATTTATACTGAAACAATAAAAAGGGAAAATGTTTCCTGTGAGGGTTTATTCCTCCTACAGTATACTGATTTGTTTAATTTAGCTGTCTGTTCAGATGAAAATTAAATAATTTAAGGAGGTAATAAGTTATTCTTCCTTCTCAGAATCATTTCGGTTCATATCTTTTCATTGCTCTCTTCAGACACATTACTGGTTACTGGAAAACTGTCTTCTAGGTGCCTTAAAAAAAATCTAATCATATTAAATTCTTTAGAATAAACAGAGGCAGATAACAGCCAAAGCATCATCTCCTGCGCTAACCTGCTGGATCAGTGAGCTGCTCCTGTCTGATTTCCTTCAGCTGGAGGATTTTCTCCAGAGCCTGGGGGATCTTGGGCCCACTGACACTTACTTCTTCGTTCTGCCAGGCCTGCAATAAATTAGAAAACCGAAATGAAACAAGTTTGCACAACACAAGATAAAAAGTCAATTAAAGTCTGTGCAATCAACCAAAACAATTTGATTCACCAACACAAGCTTGGACGAAAAATGGAAAGGAGTGCAGGGATTATATGAGCTTCATTTGTTTGTTTGGAAGGGGGAAAAATAGAAATGAAAGCAGGAATATAGCAATGATATTTAATCTATTAATAACTCAGATATGCATCAGCCTGACACAAAAGCCTGCAACACATATACAAATATAAAAGTTATAATCCGTCTAACTGGACAATCATTCTGCATACCTCTCTGTTATCTTCTCCTGGAGGAGGGGGCACCCTCTGTTTCTGAGATGGCAACAAAGTGACACCAGGAGGCAGCGGCCCACGAGGGTCCAAGAGGGAAACTTGGGAGATATACAGGTGACAAAAAAAAGCGTTACAATGAGTTTTATTTCCCCAAAAACTGTGATATGTTGGCCATAATCCTCTGAAACTTTCTCTTACAGCAACGATTATACTATCTTTGTGCATGCAATTATTTGTAGAAAAGCAGAAGCTCACCTCGAACACCGCCGACAGGAATCGAAGCCATTTCCTGCTGACGCTCCTGTTCCAGTAGCACGGCAGCCTTATACATGCGGACAGGATGAAAGAGACATGGATGAAATTTATGAGAAGATGGGAAGAATCAATTTTTTATTTATTTATTTTTAATTAATGTTTCACCCTTTTCTGTTGCTCCAGAAGGTCGTGTTCATCTCCCTGTCAAGGTCAGAGATAATGAATTAGTAACAATAAGCCAATTAAAATATAATTTGCACCCCACCCAAGTAAAAAGCTGTTGCTGCATTTAACTAAATACACTCAAGCATTTATCTTGTATGGTTATTTAGATTTTATAACCTTAATCAGACATGAAATTGCTATTTATTGCACAAACTCCATACTGGTTAGTATTTTACATAAAACGCTGGGTGCACCTCACCTGCTGCTTGGCTCTTTCCTCCTGCTGTAAAACCATGGCAGCTCTCTGCTGAGCCATTTTCAGCTGATCATCATGCGTCATGCCCGGAGGGGGTAAACTTGTGTGCTCCATTCCCATGTGTATGCCAGGTGGAGGGGGAGCTCCGGGGGGCATCATAGAATGGAGCATACTCATACCAGGGGGCATGGGCGGCATGGGCATCGGGGGCAAATGAGGCATCCCTGGCATCTGACGAGGAGGAAATAAAGGAGACTGAGAATGGAAAGTGTGGTTGTGTAAAGGGAACTGTATTCCAGGACACAAATGACTGAAACAATTTTGTGTAGTTCAGCTTTAAAATCATAATACTTTCTAATTAAGACCACACATGCAGTGCACATGTTGGTGCATTGGATTCATTCTATTTTTTAAGTGCATTTTACAGTCAACCCTGTAAATACTGAAATAAGAGCCGTGTAGAAATAAATATAATAAAATAGGTCTGTAATCTCGTTAACACTTTTCTCTGTGTTCTCCCTGTGAATATGGGACATTTTCAGTAGTTAGAGCCCATCTCATGAGTGAATGGGCAACTGCAGTTAGCTTCTCTTTCACTAGACATGTTTCCATGCTTTGTGAACACTTTAAGAAACAATAAACTAACATCTGTGTAGTTTCTTCTTTATGATTATTAATAACATGTTGATTTAGTTTTAGAACTGTATAAGTGACTATTTCCTAAACCTTTTCAAAAACTATAAAAAAAAAACACTTTACAGTAACACTCTTGTAAGTCTTTGAAAACAAACTACTCAATGCTATAACATAAGGGTTTTATACTGACACAATGGGCTGCTTTACCATGAGTAGATGTTTATTACCATACTTAGTGCAAAGAAACCATGCAGACAATGGCATTTTTACCGGGACCTTTTTTTTTTCATTACCTGGGAGCCCACTGATTTATCTTCGTTAGGTTTGGTGAGGATAATTCCAGTCTGCAGAGGGAAATATGCAGAGCAGTCAGCAAAACCAACACATTTGGAGCTCCAGTAACCAGCTTAGTACTTCAAGACAGTGTCACAAGTGGTAATCAAAAGGTAGATGATAGATGGAGGAAGGAGAGAAGAGGAATTCTGCTGCACCNAGATGATAGATGGAGGAAGGAGAGAAGAGTGAGAATAAAATGGTCTTCACAAGGAATTCTGCTGCACAAACCCCTGTGACACTGTGGCCTGTAAAGTTAATAACTGCTGTAAACTACAGCTACAGTACATCTTCAAAGAAATTATTTTGTTAAGCTGTTGTGTAGGTTTCTGCAGCAGCAAGCAACAGATAGAAAATCCCCATTGACGTTTAAAGGTGTAAAACTGGAGGGAGTGTGTTTACCTGCATCATGTAGCCCTTTAGTCTGTCAATCAGCTCTTCTCTAGGGCCTGGGTATGAGAAAAATACAGTTATAAACGAGGCAACAGTGGGCTGAGTCCCGGAATAAAACGCACTTATCACAATAACTTCACATTTACTCAAATCAGTAGAAAAGTGTTTTGCTGATATGTTCAGCAACTGACCCTGGAAGTTAGCAACGAAGCTAAAACTGAGCTAGTTACTTTACCAAACAGAAACAGATCATCAAATGTCGTTAGTAGTGTTTGATCCAAATCGCAAAGGTTGAATCCCACTGATATGCTTAACAATAGCGTATAATACATCCAAGTGAGTGTAAACACACTACAGGCCTGACTTTGGCTTGTGATCAACGGAAGTGCTGCGTTTTGAGGCTACTTGCTAGCTGCTGTGAGCTAAACACATTGCTCCTAAAGTGCGCTGTATCTTTCTGGAGCGTTTTTCTTACCCATCGTAGGTGCTCCAAGCTCCGCCAGCTTGGCCTGAAGCTCCGGGTGGCTCCATGAGTTCAAAGCTACGATAGCACTCCCTATATCAGACGGGAGAGAGTCGGTACCCGGTGGTCCGTCGGATGCCATGTTGAGGTTCGCTGAATGGAACAACGGCGGTTGTGGAAAACACGCGAGAACGGGAGTATCGCAAAGCATTATGGGAAACGCGCTTTGCCAACTGGGACGTGAAGTGTGAAAAAAAAAAATCCCCAAAACAAACAAATAATTTCTATAGCCTGTGGATGTCAGCGTTGGCACGTTTGTTCAACAAACAAAACATTCTTTTAGACTTTTAGACCTTTTAGACTTTTCAGACTACTGTGGGAAAAATTGGCTTAGACTTATAATTTCAATGTTTAAATTAATCAAACTATAATAACAATTATTTTTCGGGAAATGAACTTAACAAATGTAGTTTTTTAAGGAACAGAATCCTTATACCAGTACCACCAGAGACGGTACTGCCAGAGACATAACAAACAAAAATGATTAATTTTATCTACTTAAATCTAACAGGCTATAAGCAAAAACTTTAGTTATAACATCAGAGAAATCCAAAAAAGTTACTTTTTGGTGTATTGTCAGATATTTGAATTAACTTTGATAGACCAGGCTAGTTTATTTGTATACCACATTTCATGTACAAGTGTAAAAGAGATTTACATAAAACACTAAAAACATTACAGATGGTTCAAAGAAAGCATTAAAAATATTAATGTAAAGTCTGTTGTAATACAAAATGCTGTTCATACATTACTGGTTACAACACAGAAAGTTACTGAACCAATTTGTTTACATATTCAAGGACTTGTCTCAGCAGCTTTCAGGCAAGGAACAGGTCCACCACGGGCAGGGTCCATCCCAGGGCCAACACAAAGAGACTAACAACCAATGATGATGATTATATTTTAGCGTGTAATTTTGCATCAAATCTGGTGATTTTAGGACTTTTAATTGTTCTACAATAAATATAAACTGTTTTGACAGACACATATTAGAATGCTGCATTATGATCAAGAACATCATAGTGTTGATGTAGAAAAACAGAAGTACATTACATTCACTAGACATTCACATGTCTAGTCACATTTTTATTTGACGCTGTTTCTATTCCGGCTTATTTCTGTCATGACTTGTTTTCCTCATTAGTAAGCACAGATATGCAGCACAATGTGTTATAAATTACCTGGGAATTCTTTTAAGTGACTTATAATTATCAAGCACCCTCGGTCATGACAGGGCTGACTTATTGTAATGTGTCTTCTAGCTTTGCTCTGTAAATGTTTCATCATCCCACCAGTGTTTTACAGTCAACTTTGACATACCAATCTGCATTAATAACTACATCTCTATTCTTTGTTTAAACATGTTTTATCCACTTCAGGGCCACGGAGTAATAACTACTCCTGAGGGGATGATCCCCCTAATCAGCAAGGCTGGGCACCAGGGANTAAACATGTTTTATCCACTTCAGGGCCACAGAGTAATAACTAACTACTTAAATTCCTGAGGGGATGATCCCCCTAGATCAGCAAGGCTGGGCACCAGGGGTTGTGGTGAACCAGGCAGAAAAGGGTTATCTGTGGGCTGCAGTGAATGTTCAAAGAAAAGTTTCCATTTCAGGCCAATTTCCACCGAATCCATGTGCACCACATTTCTGCATCTCCACAGTTTGGTTCAGGCATCACCGCAATTTCATTCCAGCTGCCGTTTCATGTCCACTCACACCTGGAGCCTGACATGCTAAAATGGCTGCGATTAGCTCCGGAGGCCACGGCACAGCCAGAACGCGGCACACGCTCACCCAGTGGAAATTGGCCATGAGCGTCACGGCCAACGTCGCTGCAGCACCTTGTCAGCTGTGTTGGAGTTTTAATGTCCTCCTTACTGTCCCGCCAAACACTTTGACATCCCTCAGGAACCCAGCTGATTCTTGATATGACCTAGTGGGAGGAACTCTTTGCTCAGGTTTGAGAATTCACAGTTCACTTCTTGAAGTGACCAAAATCAGACAAATAACCACTCCTCTTCCTTAAAATATAAGAACCAGAAACAAAATAAGCTAAATAAAAATGGTACTGCAAAATAAAAATTCCACAAATAAATTAAAAGCATTTGTAAATAGATAAATAATAAATAAACTGATGAATAAATTAAAGTTATTACAAAAATAAATTAACGACTAAAATATGTTAAATAACTTAATTTAAATTAAATAATAATTGAAAATTTTTATTTATTTTATATGATATTTTTAAATTTCAGTATTTATTATTTGTGTAAATATGAATAAAATGGCTCTCCTCACAT
>CM047979.1:24389455-24400384 GCA_026261665.1 Melanotaenia duboulayi
CCCACCCAACCCCAAACCCCACCCAGACAATTTTCAAATTCAGCAGTAGGTGGAGTTATGCAAAAAGTAAGGGGTGTACTTAATAACCTTACAAGTCACATTAGTCAGGACTTCTTTTACATTGCCCAAAACCCTGCAAGCTGCTATTGTTCTAAAAATGGAAGAAGTTGAATCTGCCAAATTGAGTAATGCCAGATCAATATTCTTGGTTAAGTAAGAAACCTATGATCCATGGCAGGGCTATTCAATTCAGTCCTACAAGGGCCACAATCCAGCAGGTTTTCCATGTATCCCTGCTTAAAATAAATTTATCTAACATCCATTCAAGGAATGCCATCAGTGCACCACTACCAATCAGACCCTTTTATATTAACCAGTGAGGGTTTATGCCTTGCCAAAAAGTACATTACAGCTCGATGAGAACTGGTTTAAATTACTTGTGAAGAGAAAAGTCCTCCGATCTAATGAAATGAACCGTTTGTCTCAGATTCCCAGCATTATGTGTGGAGGAGAGATTGATGCTACAAAATATTAAGATGATCAGAAGCATATTTTCAACAAAAACAGGAATAACCTTAGTTGCTCCAAGTATTTGAAAGTCCTGCAACAACCCAAACTGATTCTGGGCTTTAATCATATCCCATTCAGCCAGGGTGAGTTTGACATTTCCAAAACATGAATGATATTTCCAAGAACAAATCAGGCTGCCAAAGGTTGTTTTTACCTGCTACTAATTGATGCATTTGGATACTTATGTTGTTGGGATGTAGCACTGTTTCTTTGATTAATTAACAAAACCATCCAAAAACCTGATTTTTGCTTTGCCGCTGTGGAGTGTGTTGTAGATTGATGAGGCTGGGTAAGAAATAGAGTAAAAAGTGAAAAACATTGGCTTGACTGATCAGTAGGTGTTGCAGTGTCTACGTACAAGTATTGCAAACAGACACATCCCACATTATTTATACATAGCAAACCACAAAGAGTAATTCCAAGAAAACTCACCTGACAAATCCACACCCAGCTGTGATCAACATTACCTGGAAACATTTGCTGGGAACTTTGTTTTTGAAACAAACGGGATCATTTAACCCACAAAACAGGTTTGCATGTTGCTACATCGGCATCTCCTATTCTATCTGCAGGACCACTCTGCTTACTGCTTTGTAATGTAATTTCAAAATGTTTTCTGTAATGCTCCACAGCTACAATCAGAGTCAAGCAGCTCGACCTTATTAACTGAACTTTGCTTTGGGTTTAAACCAAATACTCAGTACACACAGGAAACCACATGCAAATGTATGACTGTAGTAGTTGCTCAGTGGGGCGGTGACACAGGTGTTGGCCAGATCATAAACCTTTTTATTCTGAAACCAGTGAACAGGTGAACAACATAGATCATTCCTACACTAGACAGGAATTATATTATAGCCATGACTTACACTGTCAGGCTTTCCATTTTGCATGTGTTGCTCCATTATATTCTTGGGGATTTTCATGTGTGCCATGAGTTATTCTTCTTAGGTTTATTTAGCTAAGCTCATGGCTTTTTAAATATATATTTTATGACAGATACAGGTGACCATGGTTTCTTGTACACAAAGCTTACTGGATACAGACACTTCCAGAGGACAAAATCCACAGTTGGCTGCCACAGGATTTTAATAAACTTCTTTAATATACATAGATATTTATTGTTCGTAAATTTTTGTTGACTAATTAAATTATTTAATCATGAAACACTATGTAATTGTTAAGAGATTTGATCTAGACTAAAGGAAAATGTAAGTGGATTATTTCTGAATGAACTGACCTAGGTTTTGTTTCATTAGTAGTAATGTTAGTTTAACTGGGTTCAATCTAATCATGTCCATAACAAGGTAAACTTTACAGCCTGCCACATTTAATGGCTTGGTTCCTAGCTAGCGTCGCACTTCGTATTTTGGTATGTATAAAGAGGAAGCTTAACTTTAATGCTAAAGCTGTGTCATATAAGAATTGTTGTCCCTAGTAAACCTTCATACCTTTATTTTTCTTTAATGTGCTATGTTAGTCTAGAACAGGGGGGTCCAAAGTTGGTCCTCGAGGGCCGCTGTCCTGAAGGTTTTCAATGTTTCCTGCTTCAAGACCTCTGACTCAAATGAAGNAAGGTTTTCAATGTTTCCTGCTTCAACACTTCTGACTCAAATGAAATGGATCAAACAGCCAATTAAGTTTTACACAATTACTCCTTAATTTCAATCTGGTGGTTTTGGAGCAGGGATACATTGAAACCTGCAGGATTGTGGCCTTTGAGGACCGGAGCTGGACACCCCTGGTCTAGAAAATCCAAAAATCCCCCAAAATCTATGTCATCTGTTAAAACTACTGTCAACTCAAGTTGGACTATATACAGCCTGTATTGACATGTATGGTCATCACTCAGATAATTTAGATATGGCAGAATGCTATGCTAGCAGTGCAGCTTAGTTTTCCTTAGCCCACTACCTTAAGCCTGGTACACACTTAACAATTTTTTTAATCTTAAGTTTTTTTTTTATTAGGTCGAGATCTCATACGTGAAGATAAAAAAAAAAAAAAAAAAAAAAAAAAAAAAAAAAAAAACAGACACAACACACCACATGGAAGAGGATATATAGGACGAGGGAATGATGGTGGTCTTGGGACTACTGTTAACAGAAAAAGCTAGAACTGAAAAAAATAACAGACTGGAGACGGCATGAACACGGACTTTATTTACTTCCTTGTTCTTCTACTTCCGGCTCGCTCTCTGATTGGCTAGATTCCGTACCACGTCACCATCCACGCAGTCACAATGCACGAGTCATCAGCGCTCCTCAGAAATCGGCTCTGAAATATTGAACATGTTCAATATTTCCGATTGTTGGCTATGACCCGTTTCGGAGCAGATTATCAGGACAAATCTGCTCGTAACACACCACAGACCACATGATAACTGTTCAGAAAAATCTTATAAGAGTCAGGATTATTGGGTGTTTGCCGTCCATGGTCGGGAAGAGGCAAAATCGGGACAACATTAGCCAAAAAATCTTTGTGTGTACCAGGCTTTAGTGATAGGAGATCTGGCTCTTTTCAGAGATTCTCTTATGGTTTGGCTCCATAGAAGCGCCGGCTGTTATGGCTTTTCTTTTAGGATCATTCAGAGCCTTTTATTCTAACGTAATTTAGCAATTATGAATAGTTTGTGCTCCCAAGAAATGTTTCATTGTCATAAAAGCCAAATTTTTCTACGTTATTTTTTCATTACAAAAACCCTCCTAAATATTGTATTATTTAACATTTGAATGAAATATTTAAATTAACAACTAAATACAGAACCACAGCCAACAAATGAAAAAGCAATGTTTCTGCTTATTTCACTGCGTTTAAATTCAGTTCCCCCATTTCTGCTTACTGTACCACTACGCTCGCTGTCTTTAGTGTGTCTGCCCCTTTTCTTGCTTTTATATTATGGTAAAATCCTAGTCTGTCAAACAAAAATAAAAAAAAATCCCACCCCTGCCTGGACGGATTCTCGGCATGGATTAAAACAACTAAGAGTTTGCTCTTCCCACTGGGAGTGGGCTCTTTTTTTTACAAAGGCTCGGCTAAGAGGCGACTACTCCGTAAACAACACATCACTACGCAACATTTCACTCATCATCCTGTTTTGCTAACACACAAAAGAGAACCAGATTATAGCAGAGTAATATTGGTGACTCTTTCCTTAAGTTAATATTTATCCTAAAACGATGTGAGATTAGTTACTAGTTGTTTTTTAAAGAAATTAAAATGGCTGTGGTGGTACGACAAGTTGCTAAATCTGTTGCAAAACCCATCAAGTTTGCAGAGATGTTAAGTGATATATGCCAGAGCATTACAGTAGTAGTAGTGTTAGGGAAAAGGCACATGAGTGAAACTATATGACCACAGAAGAGGAAGTCAGTTCTTATTGAGTTGTGTTGTTTTATTCTGTTTATTGCGTCACACAGAGGAGTGCAGGGGGAGTGTCTGTCATGGGATCTTATTATCTAGCCTGCAGATTAGATCTGATAAAAACTTATCTCCCGTGTTTCTGCCAAAGTTCCTACAATACTGAGGGAAATGTCGATATTTCTTTTGTGAGGAACCTTCTTAATTAGCTGTGATAATAGATTTCAAAGAGACTGTAAACAAAATCTCAATTTATCCCCGTTATCCTGATACACTTTAAATGGTAAACAAGAGAAAACATTTTCTCTCCTCATTTCTGCCTGCTGGGTCATGGTGTACTCAGAGCTAATTTGTTTGATGCCGCACACACTTTGCCAAGCAGACTGTTGGGGGATTGTTGCTCTCACACATCCGAGTCACATACTATATGCATGCAAATACACACACAGAGCCAATATTCATCAGAGATCTCTGATGTCAGGCTGACTACTCATGAAAGCTGTTGAACCAGAAACAGGCAGACTAACATAGACTAACAGCTGCATGTTCTTTACACATACCGTGTACCGTTCACACAGTTCAGTAAAATCAATCTGTAAATACATAAATTAAAGCATTGTTGGTCAAGTTTTTTAAGCATCTTTGAGGGAGATGGATTGAAGACCTTTCTGCTCCGGGCTGTTGCGTTGATTCATCTGATATGAATGGATCAATAAATGCCATCACACACACACAGCTCCCATTTTGCACAAGTCTTCTGGTGCTGGTGAATCATTACAGAGACGTGTGTTCAGTTGTCCATTGTTGCTTTGCTAAAATGAGTGGAAATAATACTTCATTTTCCTCTAAAAGGACTCTAAATGCATGCATGTGTTAAATGCACACAGATGAATGGCTTGTAAATACGTATCAGTCTTGCCCTAGTTTCATCTTGTGGTTTTAACGCATGCAATCTTAGTTTCATCCTCATTCAGTGGTGTTGGTTCGAATCCATAAACCTGTTTCTGCTCCTCACTGTTCTTATGTGTTGTTAAGTCTTCCTTGAATTCTCCCTTTGTATGTGTTTATGTCGTTGTAGCCTCAGGATAAATTACCCAGACCTGAATGAGTCATCCCAGAACGTTAATATGAGTGCCAGCTGCGGGGATCATAATCCGTTTAAGAAGGAGAGTCTGTGTGAACAAGTATGGCAGATAAAGAGGAAGAATGAATAAAAAAGCAGACAATCTCAGTCGTGTCAGTCAGAAACAAATGAAACTGGGGCAGAGTACTTTATGATATTCTTAGTAAAGCTTGCATTTTGTGCGGGGAAGCCTGACAGTTTGTTGAAACGTGTGAGGGTTTCTCAAGTTTGAAGACAAGGAAACTAAGTTGAGACACGGATGTCGTAAGAGGTAACTTCTGTCAGTGAGGCTGGGGTGTTGCTACCACTAAGCTGCCTTTGTGTAAGCATGTTTGTTGAGGGCAAGCCTGAAATTAAGTCTGTTGGTTAGAGTTTTTTTTCTTTTGTGACAGCTCCACCCAGAAGTGGATTTGTTCAGCTCTGCAGGGTGTGCAGAATTTCTGCTGTGCATTAAAACATAAAAAGCTGGAACTCTGTTAAGTCACATAACACACATCAGCCCAGGTCAAACGCTCTGGTATGAAACTAGATGCCCACACACACACGCTTATGCTGCATTTTTAGTTGCCATGAGGCAGTCCTGCAACTTTCTTTACACTCTTCCTCTCATCCAGAGTTATTAGCTCCTCTATCACATTGTGTTTCCGCCTCAAGGACTCTGCAGCCTCCAAAAACAACATTTCAGCCTTTGTTTTTCTTCTTTTGAGCAGTGAGTACTTAGTAGCTTAGTTTCTGGTTGATGGCAATGCATTCCTGCAGCACGTGCTTGAAGCCATATCACGTCTTCACAGCAGAATTTACACCTTGGCCACAAGATTGAGCACTCTGGAAAATAAGTAGTGAAGTGCGTAACAAGTTGAACTAGATCTGCACTGCAAGTGTTTCTAACTGTTCAGTATACATCATTATATTTAATTTACGATGCAAAGTAATCTGAATAGATTTTTAGATTTCATGCATGTCTCAGACAGATGTTCAGCTGCTGTTTCTTGTTAAGGTTGGGGAATTTGGAGTCTGTCCACAGCCAATACAATCATTCACTAACTCTTCCTGTCTGCTTTTGACTGTGTTGGTCTCTGCTGCCCCCTGCTGGACACCTAGCCCGCTTGAAGTGAGGGACAAACAAATCATATTTGGAAAAAGACTTGTATTTATGGGTTTAGCTATGATGTATTTTAAATGATTAGTTTAAATCACAGTTGTATTGTGATAACAACAACTACAACATTGTATTTTAAACTAATTAAAATTGTGCTGAATCTGTAAGTAGATGCTAACTAAACTAAATCCTTTATACATCTGATGTATCTGTAACTAAATCAGTTTTGTGTATTTTTTATTGCATCTATTTTTCTAATTTATTTTATATATGATTTCCTTTTTTTTTTCTTGTTTTGGATCCAATAAAGCACAAAATTTACTACCACAAAAAAAGCAGGGATATGCAACTCATGGTGGAAGATTTACCGATAGTGTAAAAAGTTTATGCTACACTTATATTAAATCATGAATGTAGGGTATTTAAGTAGAATTATTCATTGATAATGTCTTCATCTTAAACTATTTATTCAAACAGAAGCTAACAACATTGGTATTCGTGTGTTTGGGTTCGTCTTAGTCTGATGATGTTAAAATTTGAACAGTTAGAGAACAACATGTTCACCTGTAAAGTGCATTTTAGCTTCATTTGGACATCACACAAAAAACTGAAAATCCCTAACCTTTTGTGAGTGTTGTATCATTTGCTTTGAGCTTCATCTGTATCTCCTACCTCACTGATAAGTTCATCTTTATATATTAAATAGGCATTTTATTTCTATCTTTGACCAAAATGGTTTCCTACAGCTTGATATTACTTTGGTTTGGAATCAATCCAAATACATATTTTAAATGTTAGGAGTATTTTAAAAAGGGTAAAAATCCTTTTTTCATTTTTGTGGCAAAGTTTGTTACAGAATGAGGCACTAAAACCATCACAGACCTCCTAAAGGAACATTAAACCTTACGTGCAATATTAATCATGTATTATTATGTATAATCATGTATTAATCACATATCATGTGTTCTGCTCTCTGTTGCAGTTCTGGCAGTTTGGTGAGTGGTTAGACGTGGTGATTGATGATCGGCTGCCAGTGAAGGATGGAAAGCTGCTGTTTGTCCACTCAGCAGAGGGAACCGAGTTCTGGAGTGCGCTGATGGAAAAGGCCTACGCCAAGTAAGACTGAGAATAACAGGAAATCTCAGGGTGGACGTTGCTTTCTTGTCATGTTCCAGTTTTTCTCAAAGTCTTTCTGCAGGGCTTTTATAAACAAATCACTGTCTGGATCCAGGAATTTCTCTAAGGATTCTTTACTAAAAGAAAATAGGGAGAATTTTGCCATTACAGCTTCTAACTCCGACAATGCCCAGAATAATTAGCCTAAAAAAAAAAGATTCACTATGACATCATGGTAGACATTATAATCCGACATTGTTTGACCTGGATCATGTTGATATTCTGGATCTGGTAATTCAGAAGGTTCAAATTATAGGGGATACTGCGTGGGCTGTCGGGCCTTTTTAGAGTTTTTCTTAGGTGAGTGACCCTACGGCTTGGGNTTGATATTCTGGATCTGGTGATTCAGAAGTTTCAAATTATAGGGGATACTGCTTGGGCTTTTTAGAGGTTTTCTTAGGTGAGTGACCCTGTAGCTTGGCGGAGGTCTGCCCTCTCATAATGCTTCTAGTTTCTAAAGTAATGAACAGGCTTTTCTTTGTGTTCAGGATGAGAAGTCCCCAAGTAGCATTGTAACTTGTTTGGCTTCACGCTGTCAGACGGTAATATTTTGAGACAATAACCCACTCATAATTGACCAAAATCTCTGAAGAATGTTTCCATCACCTTGTTGAATCTATGAAGAATTAAAGCAGCTCTGAAGGCAAAAGGAGGCCCGACCTGACACTAGCAAGGTGGTGTACCCAGTCAGGTCGCTGGCATAAAACCCTTCCTCAAAAAGATGGCTAAAACCAGACCCAAATGTCTTTCAGAGACTGTTTGTGCAGCTTATTATTATTTTTTTTACTTTGATTCTGCTGCCCTTCTCTGACACCCAGTTGTTGTGTAAATTGTTCGTAAAGCGGTTATCTCTTAACAANTTTTTTTTTTTTTTTTACTTTGACTCAGATTCTGCTGCCCTTTTCTGACACCCAGTTGTTGCGTAAATTGTTCGTAAAGCAGTTATCTCTTAACATTTTGCCAGCGTGAGCTGAGTCTTCTGACAGACTTTCAGTTTGTATGGGAATATGTCAGAAACCTTTTTCATTTTCCTCAAGAAGCAGTTTTTGGTGGCAGGATTTCTTTGCAAATAAGACAAATTTTTAAAACTGATTGTAATTGAAGATTTTTTCTTTTAATGAATTGTCTCTGATAGAGTACAAATATCCAGTTTTAAGGGTTTCTGGAAAGTGGATATAAAACCAAAAAATTCCAGTGGTGATCATGACTCTTAAAGGATTTATCAGCTTAAAGCTGGACAGCTGTGTTCTCAGCTGTGTAAGTGAAGAACCTCATTGTTCATACCTTTTTAGTACATACCTGCCAACTCAACAGAGATTTCCAGATGAGTATTATGTAACTGCGAGACTGATGCTTTGTTATACATACACATGTAGATAAATGGTATGTTTGGGGGTTCAGTATGATGTAAAGCAGTGAGTGCAGTGAGAGCTGTGTGCTTGGGAACATCCCGTAACAGGAGTCAGATCTTTTTATGGCAAAGTTTATGTTTAAGCTTTAACATTAAACCCTGCTCATGTACCTAAACTCTTGTTGTGTCCCAGGTTGAATGGCTCTTATGAAGCTCTATCAGGCGGGAGTACATCAGAAGGGTTTGAGGACTTCACAGGAGGCGTGACGGAGATGTACGAGCTGAGGAAAGCCCCTTCAGACCTCTACAGCATCATCAGAAGAGCTGTGGACAGAGGATCATTGCTTGGCTGCTCCATTGACGTCAGTAGTAAAACATTCATTCCTCTTTTGATCCAAGAAAATATTAAACAGAGCAGAAAAATGATAATGAATTTTTGNTTAAACAGAGCAGAAAAATGATAATGAATGGTCAATTTTTGGGGGGTTTCATCAAAGACAATCACAATTTGGTTGTGGAAATCCATTTACATCACTTCTTAAATAAATGCAATTTAACTCTTTCATGCAACAAAAACATAGATGAGCAAAAACCAGAAATACCGCTGTTCAAAAGCAAGACTTATGCAAGATTTGGATTAACATCCAGGTGTTGAAATGGTCTGTGTGCAGTCCATTCCTGTCAGTCACCCACTGAAAGATATGCATGATGAGATGCCACGTAGNGTCCATTCCTGTCAGTCACCCACTGAAAGCATGATGAGATGCCACATAAGAGACAAACAGTTGAGCAGTTGAAAAGCTACATTAAGCAAGAATCTGACATTTCACTTTAAAAACCACATCCACTATTTGCTTCTGCTTCATATTTTTGGCAAAATAAGAGCTGATTTTAGACAGTAGTAAACATGCCCCTGCATAAATGTTTTGGAAACATGTTGATTCTATCAAATTTGATAATATATTAAAAAAAGTAAGCATTTTATATGTTAATTTATTGAAAAAAATGCAACAAATCTTAAATGATTTTACTGTTTCATCTAATAGAAAATAGTCCGTTTTATACCACTTTTTTGCAACCAAAGCAACTAAGGATTTATGGAGCATGACACAACTGTTCATTGGCGAGAATAGTACCAACAAGAGGCCACTGTAGGACATAAAAATTCCAGAAATTTGATTAGGGATAAAGCCAGGAGGGGGCAGTGAAGATTGGGAAATGAGATCTGGCAAGAATACAATGTGTCAAGGACGGCTAGAGCAAACCATGTGTTTGCAGACAGGGAGTACTGAACTCATGTCTTAGTAAAGAACGGTTTAATCATTGTGCTTCCTAAATTGGATACGAAGAACCGCCATTTTAGCAAGAAATGTTTGAAGAAACATTTTTCTACCCAGACACACTGAAATGCTAACATAGTGAGATTAACTAAACATAATTTTTTCTTTGCTGATGTTTAAATGGCACTCTAAATACCTCATGCAGATGTAATCAAAGCAAACAGCTTCAACTCAGAAAGCCATTTAAAAATTCATGCTGTGTTTATTGGCCTTCCAGCTGCTGCAGTAACAAACACATGAACATGAACAGTGACACATGGCTAGATCCCTGTTTCTTTGTGGGCATAGTGACATCATGCTGCACCACATCTATGTATGAATGAGCTGAAACAACCAGTGACTTTCATCTCTGTGATAGATTTCACATTCTGCATGGTGTGTTGAGCTGCGTCAGCGACCGCCGATAAGCTCAATGTGCTGTATTGTCTCCCCTGCAGATCACCAGCGCATCAGAGACTGAGGCTGTAACTTTCAGGAAGCTGGTGAAGGGACACGCCTACTCCGTGACTGCTGTGAATGAGGTAAGCTGCAACGAAGAAAGATTTTAAGCCGTCGGTGCCTGTCGTGGCGGTAACCCCCAAACTCGTTGGTGGACACCGGCAGTAAGGGATGCCATCAAGCTGACAGAGGAGTCCTATCGGGCCTTTTTGGCCAGTGGGACTCCAGAGGCAGCTGATGGGTATTGGCGGGGTATGCAGAGCGCAGCTTAGGTGGTTGCTAAGGCAAAAACTCAGGCATTGGAGGAGTTTGGAGAGGCCATGGAGAATGACTTCCGGACGGCTTCGAGGAGATTCTGGGCCACCATTCGGTGGCTCGGGAGAGGAAAGCAGTGCTCTGTCAACACTGTGTACAGTGGGGATGGGGGGGGCTGCTGACCTCGACTCGGGACGTTGCGAGGCGGTGGAAGGAG
>CM047979.1:24411197-24422655 GCA_026261665.1 Melanotaenia duboulayi
AAGTGTTTTCTTTGTGAACTCCTCAGCTCCAGAGAATGGGATAGTGTGGATCCCTCCGTCAGAAGTCGGCTCCAAAACCGCAGTGAAGATGGGGAATTCTGGTGAGTCCAACTCTTAAACTTTTTCATGGTTTCAAATCACATTTCATCAAGTATAAACTGATAAAGAAGAAGCTAGCTTGCTTTTTTATACTGGCCATACATGTGTGATTTATGTGTGTTTTGGTTTGTGTCAGATAGTTTTGTTTAAAGCATCAGTGTCATTTTTCATCTCTACCCAAAAAAAGATTCCACTTTCAGACTGTGATGGAAAAATTTACATTGAAATCACTCAGCCAGAGTTGTTTCCGTCTCCCAGGATGTCCTTCAGTGACTTCCTGCGTGAGTTCAGCCGTCTGGAGATCTGCAACCTGACGGCAGACGCCTTGGAGGAAGGCCAGATAAAGAAGTGGAGCTCCTCGCTGTATCAGGGAGAGTGGAGGAGGGGCAGCACTGCCGGAGGCTGTCGTAACTATCCAGGTATAAATATTGGAAGTGGAGAAATGAGATAAAACACTGTATGTTAGCAAAGTGGGAATCTGAAGATGGGAAGGAAAGAAAAAAATGGAGAATCTAATATAATTTTCTCTGCATGTTTATTGGGGAAAATGGGTTCTGCATCATCAGGCCCATTTCATAAACTCGTGGAGTTGCATTCAATTAAAAGAACAATATTTATACGTAAGATATTTAAATCCTTTTGTTGAAATTTTAGAAACATTCTGGTGCAGAAGGATGGAGGGAGGATTTGGATGCTTTCTGTGAAGGAATGTGAACCAGTAACTTGTATTTGAACAATGAGCAATGAAACATTGCTTTGTCTCTTAAATAAATTTGGGAAATGGGTACGACACAAATCATGACATGCAGGGAATTTTAGCCACATTTGAATAGTTTGCAAGAAGAAAATGAACTTTTTCTCTTTTCTGCTGAGAAAAAAAATAACAATTGATTTCTAGAACCTCTCAAGGCTGATTTACTGTATTTCTAAATATGACGAGGCATTTTACTCGTGTTCTCCTTTAAAACAAAGGCATCATTCAAAATTTAGAAGACAAACTTATTGTTGAATACCACACTATAGCTGGAAAAAGAAGAGGAAGCTGATGTTTTCACTTCTTGTCTGCAGCGACATTTTGGCTGAATCCTCAGTTCAAGATCATCCTGCAGCACCCAGACAGCCCCAGCCGACCAGATTGCAGCTTTTTGGTTGCCCTCATGCAAAAAGACCGCAGGAAGAAGCGGCAAGAGGGCAAAGATATGGAGACCATCGGGTTTGCTGTGTACGAGGTTAGCAGCACTCTAACAAACTCCGCTTGTAAAACATATGTGTTGCTATTTGTTGTTGTTTGCAAATATCTATTTTTAGATCATTTTTCATCTTTTCATGTTATTTCTCTTATAATTGACGATTCTCATCTCCTCATTGTCATTTTTCCAGGTCCCAGATGAGGTAAGAGATTTACTTTTAAACTTTTCAATTTTAAGATTTTTTAAACATAAAATATGCATATTCTGTTCTGCATATTTCCATGTATATTTTATCATGAATGCTGCTGGGAGAAGATTTTCTAAATACCTGCTAACTCTTAAATTCCCTCTCAGTTTGCGGGGAAGTCAGGGGTCCATCTGAAGCGAGACTTTTTCCTCACTCACGCCTCCAGCGCTCGTTCTGAAACCTTTATAAACCTGAGGGAGGTCAGCTCACGGCTGCGACTTCCACCTGGGGAGTACATCGTTGTCCCCTCCACCTTTGAGCCCCAAAAAGAGGCTGATTTCGTCCTGAGAGTTTTCTCTGAAAAGCCTGCAAGCACAGAGTGAGTGCTGATCAAGGGGGAAAGGGAAGATTGAGGAATTTGCCATGGCTTTTATGGTTTGAGGGGGCAGACAGTTTTAATTAGTATTTTTGAGTAGTTGTTGATTAAAGCTGAGTTATTACTTTCTTTCAAAAAAATGGAAAGGATACCAAACAAGACAATTGAAATTGATTATTGAAGCATAAAATGATATGAAACTAAACATAAATTGTAGGGTGTTGAGCATGATGAGTGCTTGAGTTGTGTTCAACAAAATATAAGCCAAATAAAAACCAAAAGAAACCAAGTCCCATCCCATCGATTCTCAGTGGGGTCCAGGTCTGGACTCTGTGTTGGCCAGTCCATGTGTGAAAATTATGTTTCATGCTCCCTGAGCCACCTTTTCACAATTTGAGCTTGATTAATTCAGGGATTGTCATCTTGGAATATGGCTGTGCCATATAGGAATAAAAATCGATTGATGGAATAACCGGGTCATTCATTATATTCAGGTTACGCACACATAACGTTGCTGAACCTAGACCTGACCACCAAAGAAATGCCACTACAGGTTTGTACAGTAGGCACTAGGCATGATGGGTACCTCACTAAATCTGCCTCTCTTCTTCCCCTGATGCTCCCATCACTCTAGACCAGAGTAAATGTAGTCTCATCAGACCACATGACCTTCTATTGCTACAGAATTCAATCTTTATGCTCCCTATCAAATAGAAGCCTTTTTGTCCTGTTTGCCTCACCGATTAGGGGTTTTCTTATGGCTACACAGGTGNGATTAGTGGTTTTCTTATGGCTACACAGGTTTTCAGTCCCAATACCTTGAATTCCTTTCTCATTGTGCATTACTTTCACTATTAAACATAGCCCTGAGTTCTACTGTTGTCTTTCTTCAATCTGATTTTACTAAATGTTTAAGTGATCGTCGATCACGTTAATTCAGGATATTTTTCGATGATGGTTTCCCACAATCCTTCCAGTTTTTAATAATGCATTGAATAGTTCTTTTCCATGACCACGGCATGTGTCTTCTCACATGGTTGTTTAACACTGAGAAGAAATGAGAAGCTACTCATTGCATCTGTTGGGATTAAATAAGTTGCTGCCAGTTGAAAGATAATCACCCATGCAGTAATTATCCAAAAGGAGCCTCGTACCTATTTGCTTAGTTAAATCCAGCTGGTGACTGTATTTAGTCAGGCAGTGTTTAACAGGGCGGTCACATGATCCAAACTTTGATTTTTACTTACAAGTCATGTCAAGTAAGTGATTCCTCTGATTTACACAACTGGAGATGCAGGTGGAAAAAGTCAGATTACATGTCTTGAATGTATAAAAATGGCTCAATAAGTAAAGAAATGTCACAATTAAAATGAAAAAGAGAAGAAAAATCTTAATATAATTAAATCAAGTTTTTTTAAAAACCTAATGATGCAAAGTTTGTATAAAATGTTATATATATATTTCCTTAAAGTGTAAAATACATCCCTCAATGGGTCGATTATCCTGAACAGCCCCACAGGATAAAACACAACATAAAATTTTGTTTGTTTTGTTTCAGAAAACGGAGGTGAAAAAAACAATAAAACCAAATACATTTGGTAATTCTAAAAAAATTAAAACCAAAACTAAAATCACAGCTACTGTAGTTGCCTTTCAGAAAACATCACTTGAGAAAATGCAAGAAAACCTTAAATAAATCTACAAAAAAGAAAACACAAACTTTTAGAGTGACATTTTAATAAATACATTTCTAAAAAAAACAAAGTTTTAAAGAGTTGTTAAATTTTAGTTTTGTTTACTTTTTGGTTTTGTTGTCTCCTGTACCTGTGAGCTACTGTAGAAACAAACGTAGCTTTTAGAAAATCATAAATCAGTAGCTTTTTTTTCAAAAAATGTAACTTTTTCTCTCTGTCGTCTCAGGGTGCTTGATGATGACGTTGTTGCAGAGCTTCCAGCAGAGGTGAGAAGAAGGGACAACTTTTTTACACTGGACCACTCGTATTTTGTTTAGATTAAAATCTGGATGTTCTTTGTGTTTCAGAAACGTCTAGATGAGAGTCAGATCGATGCAGGCTTCAAGAGTCTCTTCAGACAGCTGGCAGGAGCGGTAAATACACTCTCTCTCCCTCTCACTGGAGTGGAAATGTTGCCCTGGAGGGGTTAATGAAAATAAACTTGCCTGACCTTTGTTTTGACCAATAGGATATGGAGATCAGTGTCACGGAGCTGCAAACCATCCTGAACAAGATCATCAGCAAACGTTAGTAGCAGGAGATTAGGAGTGAAACTCCTAATTGTTTATTTTAGTATTAATAGTTTAATCATAATGCTGTGTATCTGCATTTCTCATGTACACAGATAAAGACCTGAAGACTGATGGCTTCACCGCTGAAGCTTGTCGTAGTATGATAAACCTCATGGACGTATCCTTCAAATGAAGTTGCTTAGCTTTGTGTGTGTAAGATTTACTGCCTGGATCCTTCTTCTCTTTCCCTCTTTATTTACGCTTGTGATAATGGAAACTAAAAATGGTTTTCCTGAACTCCCTCGCTTAGACGGATGGCAGTGGGAAGCTAGGCCTGACGGAGTTCCATGTGCTCTGGGAAAAGATTAAACGATATCTGGTGAGATTCAGCTCTGATGGGTCAATGCTGATGTCTCTGCTCCAATGGGCTCGGCTTAATAAGAAAATTCCAGGGCTTCTCTTCCTAAGGTCTAATTTGTTTGATTATAATATATGAACACTGTCAAACTCACCTTCTGAGAAAAAAATGAAGAATGTTTTGGCCACTGACCACTCTGCAGAGGCCATAATTAAAGCTGAAGGTTTAGTCCCTTGTAGAGCCAGCTACTGGACTGAACACTGATAAGCTGCCGGTTGTAACTAAGCACTGCCAAACAGAAGGGTGATTACATAGTCAACATTAATTCATGTGTGTAATACAGCCAACCACTGGATTTCCTGTTGCCTAGCTTCAGCTTTAGCATGGTGAGGCTAATGACTAGCATGCCAAGGCAATCAACCCACTGGATTAGATTCTTTTTGACTATTAGCATTTCTAGGGTAGCAGAAAGCCCACACAGAGGGTGGTAATATACTAAATAGTGTATTTGGTAGGTTGACAGCTTATCCAGTTTGTTTCCTCTTGCTAGGAGGAAGCTAAACAAGCTACAGTTGACAATTTATTAGGTTGTCAGCTAATCCAGTTAGCTTCTTCCTAGCTTCCTAATTTGTGCTATTTTTCTTTTTTAATTCATAAGAAAATTAATTAAAGGCAATTACAATTATGGTTATTTTGCAACCAGCAGTTCAGACTACAGTTTAAGCCTGTTGTAATTTTGTCACTTTTGTCTAATTTCTGGTCTCTCCTCAATTTTCTGTTCTGTTGTATTCTGCTGGATCCATGGCTTTGTGCCTTGCCAGACTATATTCAGGCAATTTGACTTGGATAAATCGGGCACCATGAGCTCTTACGAGATGAGGATGGCTCTTGAATCTGCAGGTACTTCACTTTGGTATTAGAAAAAACAAACAAACAAAAGGGAATTTTTTGGGGGTTGAGCATACGTAATCGCTCTGATTATTTCCCCTCCATCAGGTTTCAAGCTGACCAACCACCTGTTCCAGCTGATCATCCTGCGGTACACAGAGGAAGACATGTCTGTTGACTTTGACAACTTTGTCACTTGTCTGGTCAGACTGGAGACCATGTTCAGTGAGTCTTATTACTTTACTTGTTACCAAGTTATTATGCCACAGAAAAGAGGAGGGAACTAGACATTTCTCTACCACTTGTAACAGAACATAAATACCAAATACTTGCATTTTTTTCTTCCTACAGAAACCTTTAATACCCTGGACACAGATAAAGATGGTCAAATATCCCTTGATTTCGTTCAGGTATGACACAAGATATACAGACTCATCTTTCTGAAGCATATTCATGCTACATACAGTTTTTTGTGTAGTGTACCTGTAATATATTTCTGATCAGTTTTCCTGTGTTCTCCTTGTTCAACAGTGGATTACTCTGACCATGTTTGCCTAGAGATGAGTGGACTCCTCTGCATCATGCTGCAGCTTCAGGCCCCGTCTCTGCTGTTTAGAAGTGCCTTTTCTCCACCGTGCTACTTGCTGCTAAGGCTTAAAAAAAATAAGAAAATTTAAAAAAACCAAACAATACAATCATCATTCCAGTGCCTGCATTGGAAACATGTGCCAATTTTATTTTATTGGCCACCTTTTCTTTTTTGCTAGCTTCTTGTAGCCTCGCTGTTTACGCTCTGCCTAACGTAGCACTCTTTTTAGTGCTACCAACCAGCTTTTACCTATAGAAATATTACTCAGTGCAAGACGGCAGAAATACACTTATTGGTTAGGGTTTAGTAAGTGGAGCCACAGTCTTGCCTTTTATGACAATGCCAATCTTAATAAATGTAGCAGCGTGTTATCCGGTTGCCTGAAAATGAGCAAGTTAACCTCCATTTTATAGAGGATTTTATAAATAGTTACAATTCTTTAAAGAAAGATGAAATTGTTGCCAACAGACTGGAGAGGGTCAAACCTGATGTCAAAAAGAATGAATTAAATAGTAAAATAAACTAGACCAAAATTTTAAAAATGAAAGGATTTACAAGTCTAACAATATCAGAATGGTGTGTATTTTTGGGTGTGTATAATGATGTTTTTTTTTTTCTACCATGGAAATAGTTTCTGGGTTGTAGGGGGTTATACACTATAAATTTTTTAAAGAATGTACCAGCTGGGCTACTTAAGTCTGTTCTCACTATCAGCACCTCTTTTAACAATATACATTGACAGTTTCTACTAATACTTGGTGTAAAGTTAAAGGGTAAATGCCAAAACAACCCAGTTCCTTCGTCCTTTCTAAACGCATTTTCTCAGTCTTGATAGAAACATTTTAAAGCTGAATCAGACTGTTCTCCTCTGTGACTTATCACTTTGCTGTAATGTGAGTCTTCTGTGCTGAAAGATTTATTCCAAAGATTTGCAACAAAAAGGGTTTCAGGATGGCTTCATTTTAATTTCGTAAAGGATAGAATAGAAATTAAATTTCCACTTGATCACATCATTACTTAATGTTTTGCAAACAAAAAAAAACTGTGATACCCAAATATTCAAGGTCTGGACTATCTGTTTACGTATATTTTTTCAACAAATTTGATTTGATACATCATTTATTGTAGTACAAGTTTTCTTTGAATGTTGCCAAAGTTTGATCTTTAGTATTTTTTAGTTTGCCGCACAGTTAACCAGTTCTTCACTATTATAATCACCTCTTTTGCTTTTTCCCCTCCTTTTAAGACAGCTTCATGAAAAATCTAAGCATGTTAAAATTTGATGATGTTGTAGGGCTCAGCAATCAGTGATGATCTAGTAATCATTGGTATCTACACACCATAAGCTCTTGTGTAGTCACTGGGTCCAATCTGAGATATTCAGTCATTTATACTTCAGGACAATCCGATGTTCTTCAGAGTACTGCCTCCAAATTGCATTTAGTTCATTTTTTAATCATTTTACTATGAGGATCTGCTAGAGTAGATTTACACAGAAACACATGATTTTTCTCATACTGTACACTGATGGAGTAGCTCCTGTCATGTTCTGCCTGTTTTAGCTCGTGTTTCTTTAAGAGAACTTGCGTCAGGTGGGCACAATGTCAACATGTCACATGGTGACTTACATAAGAAAAGCTTTCAGTGCCAACTAGATGTTTGAGGCAGGAGCAGTGCTGTCTTTGGGTGAGAGTGATTGGTTTTGGACTTTGAATCATGCCATACCACTTACATGCTCAAAATGCTAAAAGGGAATTGGAAGGTTGGGCTAAAAATCAGTCAATAGTTTTCCTTAGCACATGACATTCAGCATACAGAATATGAATGTGCATTTAGATATTGTTTGTAGTAATGCTGCTGGACTGGCACCTTTTATTTACAACTTGTGCCAAAAAGTTTGCACCCATCAGTATTAGCTAGGGGCCCACTTATTAAAGTTTACTGGGTGCAGACAGTGTTGTTGCACTGAATGATGGTGAATGTTTTGACTTCTATATATTCAGTCCTGTTCAGTTTTAATGCGTGCTCGTTATGATGCATGGCATGTTTAGAATGTTCTGCAACGAACTGGAAAATGATACCATTTACCTTTTGTGCAACGGCTGGTGCTGGATATCTTTTTACATTGTTTATGTTTAATCTTCCAAAGGGAACAATATGTTAATGTTAAAGGCAATGGTAAAGTTATCCAAGACAGATGGATGTGCTGTTATAAAATGCCAGTTTGTCATTTTTTGTCTTTTATAAATTGGAGATTTGACTTTCTATGAGAAAGTAACTGCCAAAAACTGCCAAACCCATAAATTTGTGTCATGCTCTGTGTTTGCAGCGTAACGCTTATGTAACATTGTGTAATGTTTACAGGGGTAATATTCTGGTTCCCTTTGAACCCACTCCTCATGCAACATTTACAGAGGAGCTTTCACTGTAAATCATCCATACACTCTTGGGAAATAAACATGGGAGAAATGTCTGTGACTGTCCCGAGTTATTTATCAGGGTACATTTTTAAATCTTCAAATAAGGACTGGAAATAATGTTTTATTTTAGGTCTCCATATAAATGTTTTAAAAAAGGTAGCCATAAATAATCACAAACTAAATATAATAATAAATAACATTTTAATAATAAGTCATATTAAAAAAAAAGCCGTTAATGCCTGCGAATGTACACATATTTCACAACATAGTTATATTAAGATGTTTACATTAGATTTATGATCATTTTTAAGTTAAATTGCAGACATTTTTACAGGTTGATCATGTACGTTAGAACAAATACACCTTGTTTAAACAGATAAAAAAAAACAACAACTGAGAAGTGCCTTTTTTTTGTTGTCCTTCCTGGAGCCACCCATTAGAGGAATGTAAGTCTTACAAGGCTCAAAGAAATGCACATAAAGGCATCAATGAATTCTATTTACAACATATCTGAGAATCAAAAATGGCATAAATGGTAAAATAAGGGATTTTCTTTTGGCATGACAGCAGTCAGAGGGAACCAGCAGACTTTTAGGCGTAGTTGTTGTTGTGCTCTATTTTAGTCACCATGGTGGAAACCAGCCGCTCCAGCTGCTGAGCTCGCTGCTTGCCCGTCTGGAGAACCTCCTCGTGATTGGCCTTCTCTTCGCTTTCATAGTCCATCACCGCCTGGTTGGTGATCAACGAGAGGGCGAAGACGCGCATGCCACAGTGCCGGGCAACGATCACCTCAGGGGCTGTGCTCATGCCTAAACAGAAAAAGAACGCATTCAATCTAAACTCAAGGACATGACCAAATAAATATAAATGTTAATTTACTTTCACAACTTAATCTCAGGCTGCCCTTGTTCTAAAGTTTCTATTCAGTATACTTTTCGTGTACAATTGTGACACTCTGCACATAAAGTGATTTAAAAATCTTTTTGCTACCTAAAGCAAATGCTACATTTTTCAGATTTTTTTTTAGTAAAAAGGAGATGAATAAATCCTCTGTGCCAAACAGAATGCCACAGTTCTCATGTGCCATTCCTTAATGACATTTTAGAAATTGAAATCACATTTTACAGGGCATTTTGATACAGTATCTTTTTATAGTTTTCCTTTCCCTCCTCTTTGTAGGCATCAGTTCTTTAATTTGCTTCATTCCAGATAATCAGAAGCCCGTGATAGCTGAATGTTACCACAAGATTGGAAGACGTAGAGATAAATTGTTGTCACCTGATAACTCCTGTCTTAACTGTCTTAAAAGTCTTAGGCCTAGTTCCAATCCCCCATCTTGGCTCAAACCCCCAGTTTTGCAGGGATGAGCTGCCTCTTATCTTTTGAGAACTGAGAATTAGTGGTCATCTAGGAATCCTAATCCACACCACTCCCCCAAATGAAGGACTAGAATTATTCCTTGAACTGCTTATCTCTGCAAAATAGTGGGTTTGGATTTTGCCTAAATGTGTCAGGCCAATCACACCCTGACTTTTTCCACTCAGTCTCTTACAAAGTGAACGCTGCCCTCAGTTTTTTCATACGGCACCATATGTTGGCCCCTAGAATAAAAAAGCTTGTGAAAATGACTCACCAACAGCATCAGCACCCAGTTTGTGCAACATACGACACTCAGCGATTGTCTCAAACGATGGCCCGCCTAGCACACAGTAGACACCCTCCTTTAAGAAGTCTCCATATCCAAGTTCCTGTCCCACGTCCATGGCCAGCTGCTGCAGCTCTCTGTCATATGCATCGGACATGCATGGGAAACGCACACCAAACCTGCGAGGAGAAAAGATGGAAGCCTGAGTCCAGGTAAAGGGTAGAGGAAGTCTTCAGCTTGGATTGCTCAGCATCAGTGGAACAAGTTTGACAATGAAAGAAAGGCGACTAAAAATGATGCAACATCTTGTGTGTTACGTCCCATATTATCTTTAGTGACAGCATGTTGGAGAACAACACCTACCGCTCATCGTTGGGTCCAGCCAGAGGATTGTTGCCAGCGAAGCCGGGCATGTTGAGGTGGTCCTTGATAATCATGATGTCTCCCACCTTAAAATCTTGGTTCAAGCCTCCGGCTGCATTGGTCAGGATCACCGTCTCTACGCCGAGCAGCTTAAAGACGCGCATAGGCAGTGTGATCTGTAAAACATGCACACACTTTGGTTTAAAGGCTGTTTAAAAGTGTCAGAGATTTCACAGAAAACGCAAGTTGAAGCATGAAATCACACATGGAATTTAAAGCAGAACACACTCACCTTTTGGACTGGATAGCCCTCATAGAGGTGGAAGCGCCCCTGCATGCAAACACATGGCCTTCCCTTCAAGGTACCGAACACCAGCCGTCCTGCATGTCCGTGCACTGAGGGAAACCATAACCAGCCAATAAATATCAACAGTACATTGCAGATAGTCATCACATTGGATGTCTGTTATAATATTATTCACCAGTGCTCTGTGGAAAGTTGGGGATGTCCTTGTAGTTGAAGGCCACCTGGTCCTTTAACATGTCAGCCAGCCCTCCCAACCCTGAGCCACACACAATGCCCACAAGGGGTCTAACGTCTGTCTGGGCCAGCAGCCAATCAGCAGTGGCCTTGCACTCCTCATAGCTGTAGCTGATGGCATTTAAAAAAAAAGAGCAGAGGTTAGAGCAGAGTAGCATATGACTATACTATCTATGATCACATTACAGATATCTGTTTCTTCTGGGGAGCAGATCTCATCTGAGAACTCCTATTTATAATACAGAAAGTGACTTTTCACTCATTCTTGTTATTTGAAAAATTTTTCTCATCTCTTTAATTCAGACAAGATATTTAAATATATATATATTAGCTAAATTAATCCCTTTGAGACGGGTTTAAGGGAATAATAAAGTAGCAAATACTTAATTACATACAAAATAATTACAATAAAACTGCTACAAAAGGAGCTAGAAATGACACTTAAGGAGCNTTCTGGGGAGCAGATCTCATCTGAGAACTGCTATTTATAATATAGAAAGTGACTTTTCACTCATTCTTGTCATTTGAAAATTTTTTCTCATCTCTTTAATTCCGAC
>CM047979.1:24463465-24479278 GCA_026261665.1 Melanotaenia duboulayi
TTAGCAGAACATGCAGGTGCAGGATTTTAGGGCTGGAACTCAGTGTAAAGTCTGTTCATACATCATATAAAGCCTCACTGAATGCAACTCAGAAAAGTGACTGCTCATAGATATATCTATAAACTTTTTTCCTTCAAAAGAAGGTGCTAGACATAAGAGATGGGTTACTGACACCTCGTAGAACCTAAAATATTATTTAATGTCTATAAGAATGAGTAAAGAATTTATTACAATAAAAGTGGTGAAAGAAATGACGTGCGAGTGTGTCAGCAGTCTTGGGCTGTAAATACATTAGGTGTTTGATATGCAAAGCACTTTGAAAGAGAACATTTTGTCCTAATGAGATTCTCATAAATCATTTCCTTAATAAAGAGAAGTTGCTACAACAGCAGCTGATTTGTGTTGGTTAGTTTGGCTGCAATAAGTTTGCGGTTCTGTTGTCTTGAACTGACTGACCAGATGCCGTTTTGGCACGGCATGTGTTGATGTTTAGACAGTCCTTTCAGTCCACCACAAAGGCTGCTGTGACATGGACAGTGGTTAAAGTTATTCAAGTTGTGCTGAACAGAGTCTTTTCAGTGCTGGGTACTGGCTGCTGGGGTTTCTTTACGGCTTTATGACACTGGACAGGAGCACAGAGTGGAAGGGATTATTCTTTCCTCTGGAATACTAATGCCGGGCTTTTGTCACCTATCTGTTTCCTCCACCTTCACTCCACATACCCCTTCCTCTCTATCCTTCACCATCCATCTCTCTCCTTCCTCTTTTTGTCGTTCGATGCTCAATTCTCTTGCTTCTTCCCCTCAAAACCAATTATTCTGTCTGTTGCCCCCTCTCCCATCTCTGCCCCCTCGCAATGTCAAACACCACATACTCACACATGATCAAACACATTTGCAAATACATACACACTCACACACTTCTACGCTCAGTTCTCCTCTCATTTCCCTGTCTAACTTGTTCTCTCTTTCACTTACTCGCTCGCCCAGTCGTATTTTTCAATGGTGCCTTTTGTCCCTTTCATCTCCTCGAAAACAAAGGATTCTTGTGAGCACGGGACAGAGGGAAGACGAGGGCTGGAGAGCCGGACAGGGAGGAAGAGATCCTAACCTTAGTGTGGTCATCCACTGAGAGAAAAAGGTTTTTTGAGTGTATCCATCAGTTACTTTCAGTTAGAGAAAGTATTAAGTTCAATATTTTTATACACTCACTCTTTATCTTCTAAGCACTAACAAAGCATTTAATGAATTACTTATAACAGCATTTATAATTAACTATAACTTACCAGAAGATCTATATTTTTTTATATTATTGGCGTGCTTTATCATGTTTTTTATTAATTTTCTTTTGTTATACAGCATTTTCTATCCATAGATGCTACTGGGATGGCAAATACTTTTCTGAGGAAAATATATAAAATTACAAAATTATAAAAATATATTCATATATTAAAAAAAATTATTATTAAAAAGTTAAATAAAAGAAATAATGCTTATATTCAGTGAATTAAATACCAAATGTTCTCCAAAAGCTATGTCACTGAATAATAACCTAATACTGAACATAAAATAATAGATAAAGTCATGTCAGAAAATAGTCCACACTTAAAGTTATAATTTCCTCCTGTTAAAAACTACACTGCTGCTGGTAAAAAAAAGCATGTAAATGCAGCAACCATTTTCACCTGTTTTGAAGTTTCACTAATTAATATTTTTAGATAGAAAATGCTTAAAAGAGGTTGGTTAAAAGTAGTTTGCAACGTTACATCACAGCAAGACTGTTCTTGCTTGGAACCATGACTGAGGCCTCATGTGTGTGGAGTTTGCATGTTGTAGTTCTCTCCAGCTACTCTGGCTTACTCCCACAATTGTGGAAAAGCATTTTTGCTTGGTTAAGTGGTGTTTCTAAATTTTGCCTTGGAGTGAGTGTGGGCATGTGTGTTTGTCTCTTTGAGGTTTCCCTGCACTGGACTGGTGACCTGTCTAGGGTGTACCTTTCTTCTCAACTAGCTGGCGGGATAAGCTCAGCCCTACTGCGACCCACTAAAACAAGTGGGTAAAGGAAATGAATGAATGGTTAAAATCTCCGGTATAAATGCTAATTAGTGTCAGATTTGATCTTACAAGTTATTAAAACAGTCTTCTAAAGTTGTCACTCACTATCTTAAAACAATCAAATTAAATGGTTGCCCATGGATTTTATACTAATGTCATCATTCTCTTAGGACATGTCACGATGATAACCCAGAAAATTGAGAGACCTGTTGCATTAGAAAGAATAGTTCCATGCATCATGTAGGGTATGTTATTGTTATATTGATTGTTCTCATCCAAACATCATGTTTTCCTAAACATAACCAAGTTGTTTTCCAGGTTTTCCTCCAAGTTGATTCGTCAGTACTCTCAAACTTAAGTTTCCTTTGGCAAGTTCTACCATCTCCAATTAAAAGGCTTTATTTTAAACATTTTCTTTATGTTTTTATGTTAGTCCTCTCTAGTAAGATACAGATGTAAACCTCTGCTCTGCATGTTGACACTAAAGATGCACCTGCGGAGATAAAATGTAAAATCTTTGTCCGTTTGCTCAGCTGACATGACCATAGCTGACTAATGTCTGTCAGGCATGTGTTTTAGTGTCTACCTGCCTTGTATGTTCTGTCTACATGGTTGAACTCTGTTGGTCATGAATTTTTTGCTCAACTTAGTGAATGAGTGCATAAAAATGTGGGCAGCGGTGATGCCAGAGAGCTAGTGGTAAATCACAGCACACAACTTCTTCTCAATGTCATCTTCATTTCTCCAAAACTAGCTACACTTTCACGACATTGAGGTCATGTTAAATGAAAAAAATAACAAAGGAAAGCAATGACTCAAGTGAGATCGTCTTAGTTTGACATTGCAAAAAAAATACTGAACATGCTGTTATGTTTATTTTATTTATTTTTTCTGTTTAGTTTCCTGCACTGGTGAGCATCTTCTTGTTCACGGGGAAAGTTGTACATCCTGGGCGACAGTCCAAAGTTGTCTTTGCTGCCTGTTTTTGTGCTGTTTTGTTTGCGACATAAGGAGGCCTAGCAGGGTTCCTCTTGTTGGTTCTACACATTGATTTGGTGTATAAGAACCCTACAGTGTCTTGCTGTGTCATTTTTATGTAGCAGTCATCATGGCAATAAAATGCTGATGTTGTGCTTTTGCTTAGTTGTGCCACCCATTGTGAACTGAAAAATGAATCAGTATTTCAAAGCATTTGTAACTAAAAAAACCTGATAGGGCTAAAGTACTCCTACTAAAATATGCTATCAAAAGCTAAAAAGTATTTTTATTATTTTTGAAATCCCTGAAATGTATAAGATATTTTTTTGCTCTGGAAGCTGCCATATCTTATGAATGCAATCATTTTGGGTGATGCAGTTGTATGGAACAGTAACTATGTCAGTAATAAAACAATTTCTGTAATACATCACTGCATTCTGATGCTTTTGTTCAGTTTAGGAACAATGCGGGAGGTAATGTAAGTCTTTAAAGCTTTACTAGCAATAAAAAACAAAGATCTACAACTGTGTCCCGGCTACTTTCCCCCCGATGAATCAGATACATTTTATAAACAAAAAGGTTTTCCTTGTGATGCTTATGCTAATGCTAATGCTAATGTGCATTAGAAATTTTCCAAAGACAAAATAATGCTATTTCAGTACTTATTATTTTATAATAATAATGATATTATTAGTTTATACTATGTTGAGGTTCCTTTTAATAAATGCAAATCTTCAGTCAGAATGAGAGATGGATTTATTGTTGGATTTAAATAAGTGGTAAAATTTGTCGACATTAAAAGACAAACAGAATAATGCTAACTTTATACTTTAAACCAGGGCGATTTAACTGGCAATCCAGTTTACTTGGACTGGCTCATCTCATAAATAGTAAATCATTAATTTAATAGCAGTGATTAAACTGTGAGCACACCATTTTGTGATATTTTGTGACACTACATAGCTCTGCTGTTTACACTGTTGACAGAAGGCCAAAGACACCAGCTTCTTATGCAAATGTCCCTTTCAATGGAGAAGAGGGTGACAGCGAAAATTGAAAATTTAACAATGATTGGACTGAGAAGTTTGCACACATAGAAAATGCTAAGGGAAATGTCGGCATCTGTTCAGTGAATAAAGAATATAATGTGCAGAAGCACTTCAACATGGCCCACCCCAATTTTGAGGTAAATATTCACCAGTCTCAGACGCTCATCAGTCAAAGAAAAATAAAATAAAATAAAATAAATACCAGCAAAGTTCTTCTTGCATGCACAAAAATGACCTGCATGTGTTTTTGATTTGTAAGAGAGCTTGATTACTAGACAATATTTGAGGTAATATAGAGTTGCTAAACCCTTTATAATTTGTGCTCAAAGCCAGCAGCTTACTGTGATTTTGTGTGACTGTGTTTTCAATAAAGATTTAGAAACTATTGGTGCTTTGCATTAACTATAGATCCAGTATAAGTGTAACAGTAGAGGGAACGTGCAGCCCACTGGCCAAAGCCTTCCAACAATTTGACCCATGGGAAAATGTAGTTGAATGCCCCTGCTTTAAACAAACAAATATGAAGCATTCCTTTTAACAATTAGTGGTATTGTACTACTTTCTAACTGGTCGATTGGTTTGAAAGTCTAACACAAAAGTGTATGTTTACAGTATGTGTGGGCAGGACCTCTGTAGGGTTCAGAGTTCAACTGGACATGGCCGAGCCAGGTCACATGCTCCTGCTCTTGACCACGCCTCCCTCCCTCTTTCCTCCTGCTCTTCTTAGTATTCGTAGCACAGACCTCAACACAGATCTCTATTCATTCACTCACTGTGAGGTTCAACACGGAGGGAGGCGAGACAAGGGTCAGATAGGACAGGAAAGGACAGAACGTATCAGATCGCCCTGGGTCTTAGGCTTTTGTTTGTGTTGTGCTGTTTTTGGTTTTGTTATATTAACTCTGAAGAGGAGAGACCGTTTTTTAACAAAAAGGCTGTTGAGTAAACAATGAGATCCAGTGGGAGGGAAAAGAAAAAGTAGGATGTGAAGAAAGAGAAGCTGTAGCTCAGATGAAAACAAGATTGTTAAGAGCATAAAGAGAGCAGTTCTTACAGTAACAATAAGTATAACTGGTGCCCAGGGCTGGGGGATTTCTTGTTCAGTTATTAACTAATGACACTTAAGGACCCACTTATACCAGCCTATTACTACTCCATCCTGGTATCACATTGTTTTCTGACACAGGCCTTTTGTACACAGATATTTGATATAGCTTTAGTGTAATGGCTGGACAGCCATACTGAATTAAATTTAACTAAATGCATTTTTTCTTAAATTCTTAAATAAAAATATGTATTGTAGCAGTACATCATCATGAGAAACAGTCAACATGATTGCTTGTGGCAGAAATGATTTACATTCCCAGTTTTCTAATAATTTATTGCAGCACAGATGAAGAAGCCTCTGACTGAATACAATATGTTATTTAATCACAATATTGTGTTGAGGGTAACTTTTACAGAACAGCTGATTCTAACGCAACAAATGTTATTACATAAAATGAAGGCTTTAAAAAAAGATTTTAAAACATGGCAGGAAGCATTTGCTCTTCTTCACGATGAGCATGAATGAAGATGTGTAAAAATACTGGTTGTGATATCTGACCTGCAGTTCGATATTATTTTGTGTAACACTATCTGAGCCTGACTGAATTACATCAAGACTTACTTGATTTATTTTAGTTTTGTTTATTCCAGTATTTATTTAATAGTCATCTATTAATATGTTGACTTGAATGTGGACTTAAAAGTTATTGAATAGACTGTAAGTTAAAGTTAATTTTTTTCTCTTCCGACTGACAATTCATGGAGAACAACTAAACCTAAACATATATTTTTTTAACACCATTTCACAGATAAAATTGTTAAAATCTTTTGCAATTTATTTTTTACATTGGTTGCTGTGTCTACAAACTAAAATCTAACAAAATCAAGAAGTGAAACAACTAAATATAAAAGTATGCTTCCTCCTTACTTCGGAGAAGCTGCCTTTGTTAGATGAAAGCAGCTCTGTGCAAAATGAAGGAGAATGGTCACTGGTAAAAGAGATTTAAATATAAAGAACCCTTTTTTCATTAAGAAAATACCTTTAAAGTCTCCCCATCACAAATAAGCAGGTGCCTCATGCAACCAAATAAGCTTTGACTGACTTAAATGGACCACCCTGGTCAGTTACACCACTGTCAAGTTAAAAAATGTGCTTTTAATCCCCTTTTCCTTTTCCTTCACCGTTCCTGATCTCCATCCTCTCCTCTCAAATGTTCCACTCTGTCATTTTTCTCATTCATGTGGTTATCACATTCTTTCTCTTCTCTTCTTCTTCACACATCCTGCAGCTTTTCACTTGAAATCACCTGCTGTGCAGTTATGTGACCACCTTTACAACCTCTGTTCTTTTATTCTCACCATCTTTCCTGCCTTTTAATTCACTTTATAAACCTTTTTGCACGCCTTTCCTCTCCTCCTCACATTCTAATGTCTCCTCTTCCCATTTCAACGCCATGCAGCACCAGCCATGACCTCAGCGACTCCTCCATCCTCAGAAAGCTCCTCCCCACAGAAAGTGTGCCACACCCAGACGCAGACTGACATCACAAAGCCCTTGCTGGGCTCCACAGGGGGGACTGGAGGTGCTGGTGCAGGTGGAGGAGGAACAGGAGCTGGAGGACATAGTGCTCTACGAAGGAGGCGAAGGGTCCTCTCTAAAGATGGAAGAAGCAATGTGCGCATTGAACATGTCAGTGGCAGAGGGGCGCTGTACCTCCGTGACCTCTGGACAACTTTCCTGGACATGCAGTGGCGCTACAAGTTCTTCCTCTTCTCTGCTACCTTTGCTGGCACCTGGTTCCTGTTTGGAGTGCTTTGGTACCTGGTGGCCCTGGTGCATGGAGACCTGATTGGTAAGGAGGTCTAACCATATATGTAATTTATTTAATAACATGTGCACAGTTGTACATTTCATGACTTGAATACACACTGTAACACACCGAAAGTCTGAAACAGTAAATGAACCCTTAAATTTATTAAGTTACTGAGAGTTCCTCTGGAACTACAAACTCTATTAGAAACTTCACATAACTGCTTTTGCAGAACAAAAAGGAAGAATCCTGTCATTCCAATAAAATGAGTTCCATTAATTAAAGTTCTGAGATATCTTGTCTGAACAGTCCTATTTAGGTCCAACCACACTTTTGGTTAAGGCATATACTGACTTGGTCATTTCAAAATGTTAAATTTATTTATTTATTTTCTTCTTTTTTGTGTTTTAGGCAGTTTTATCGTTGTATCAAACAACCTCTCCTAACCTTTGGATCATCAGCTGGTGCTTTAACATTCTCCTGTAACATTTCTTGACACAGTTTCAAATGATTTGTTTTGTCAGATAAAAACTTTTAAGGTCGAGAAGGGAAAACAAAATGGCCAAACTATAATGCTCACACCCCCATGCTTCACAGTTAAGCTGGATTTATACTCATGCGGTAACTGCGTACAGTTGGGCTGGTGTACCTGATGCTGGTGCAAAATGAATAGGGTTACGACCCTATGTTGAAGTTTCTCTTCCACAGTTGTTGCACGAATTCAGCGAAAAGCTGAATATAAACATATAATCAACAAACTGACAAATCACAAGGGAGTACTTACAAGTAACCACACTGCAAGTAGGGGTGCACGTCAGGTCTGGCAGAGGTGCTTGTCAAGCCTCCGCGGACCTACGTGGAGCCTGAGGCAGTGATGTGTGACCTTATGCAGATGTGAGTATAAATCCAGCTTTAGAGAGGGAATTTTGGTGGCATTTGTGATAACTTTTTTCCTCCAAAAACAGTGTGGCATAGTGCTTTGTTTCCCTTCATCCCTTCCTCCCTCTCTTCTACTAACACCATTCTCAATCAATGTTTTTCCAGCACTGAATGGATTAAAAAAATGTATTAAGAGGTTTTACAGATCTTTCTACATGTATTGCATGTATGTATTCATTTTCACCTTACTATGACATGACATGATTTTGCAACACCTTCACTCTGATGTCTTGAATTTAGTTTATTGACATTTTAGTTAATGTTAGATTAATGAACTTTTATGTCTTTAGTAAAATATCTTTAAAAAAAACTGTTTTTTCTAAGTTTGGTATGCCTATAGTCATAGATGGAAATTTCTACAACCCACACCGTTTTAGTCATTTTATTCAGTTGGAACATTTCATTGAATCAAACATCAGGAGATGTCAAGAACAATTTCATGAGTAATCCTGATTGCACAGAATTTCCGTTACCTCCTGCCCCTTTTGCAGGGCAAATGAAGATGAATGTTCAGCCATCTCAGGCTGAAATTTGTTTCAACATTTACTACATGGTACATTGATTGCCATGGGATTGTTTGCTTTGTACATTCACATTTACTTGTGTATGAATTTAGACCACCTGTCAAATCCTCTTGCATAGATTTGGAGCAGAGTTTAGGCATGTTATATGCAAAGAAAAAACTTAGAGGTGAAAGCAACACATGGTATGTTGGAGATATTGACCAGAAACCTGATCCATCCCTCATGTATTGTAGTTATATACTTAGCTTTGCTACTATTAGTTATTATACATATTGCTCAGAGTATAATAGCTTATTTTCTACACTTCATTCCAAGTTAATACATAATTAAATGAAATGAAAATGATAATGTCTCGATTCATGTCTTTGTTTCCTGTAAAAACAAACCTACTCAGCATGTGCATCACAAGTTTTTTTTATGTCAGAAAAATCAAAGCAGAGCAGACAAAAAGGGAACAAAATGTCCCTTGGTGATTTGTGTGTACCAAATGCATCTTCTGTTCATCCTCTATTTCACCAGAGTTCGATCCCCCCTCCAACCATACACCATGTGTAATGGAGGTGAAGACCTTGACCGGGGCCTTCCTCTTCTCCCTGGAGTCCCAGACCACAATTGGCTATGGTTTCCGGTGCATCACAGAGGAGTGTCCTGTAGCAATAGTTCTCCTTATTGTTCAGCTGGTCATCACCATGGTGATGGAGATCTTCATCACCGGTACATTTCTTGCAAAGGTAATTTTAAAAATGGTGATAATAATGAACTTATTTAGCTATTTATTTAACATTTTTATGTATTTTAAATAACTTCATAAGCTGCATACAGACATAATTCATGTGTTTTTACACTGGTACAGCCGGCCCTTTAGAGACCATAAAACAATTATCAGAGTTTAAGGTAATCAGTTCCATCTTATCAGTTATTACAGATTATTAGCACTCTTATCTGTCAAATACAGTAGTTTCCGCCTCTGTTATTATCTTTTTGTCTACATGTATGCTTGTTAAATACTCCTCAGTTCCTTTTCTTCTGAACACGTGAGTTAGTATGAGTCAGGTTTTCTTGAACAGACAGAGGAAATATGAAGCCTTGTAAATGATTGATGAGGGTTATGAGAAATGTTTACAGCAGTGACAGGAATCCATCTTTATTTTTCTTTTCCTCCTCTTGCAGGTCGCCCGTCCTAAAAAGAGAGGGGAGACAGTGAAGTTCAGCCAACATGCTGTTGTATCAAATCACGAGGGACGTCCCTGCCTCATGATCCGAGTGGCAAACATGCGTAAAAGCCTGTTATTAGGTTGCCAGGTAATACCCATCTGGGTCTATTTTTCATCAGGAGCTATGGTCAGTTTTTGTTGTGTGTGTGCTATTTGTGACTTTAGTGCCACATGGAGCTCAAATGACCTTGGTCAGTATTAAAGCAAAATGCTATTTACCTATCACCAAATTAGCTCTTGTTCTCGAACTGGTTCCATTTAGTGTTCTGGTAGTTTCTTACAAACCATCCCCATGTTTCCACCAGTTCTGATTAAAACCATTAGCACAGCATCATCCATCTTTTTCTACTGTTTGGTTTCAGCAGAGATCCAACAATCCAAAGTTTAGCTTTACTCTTATAATCCTGCTGGTGTGTTAAAATGGACACATCCACTGACTGAATATCACTACTGCAAAGGGCACATCACCTTTCATGGAGATGTTGGCCATTGCAGGTATTAAAGCTGGGGCCTTCTGGTTACAGGATGCCTTCTTCAACATTTACTGACTACATCTTGGCTCCCAGGTGACGGGGAAGTTGCTTCAGACGTCCTTGACAAAGGAGGGTGAGACGGTGCGGCTGGACCAGCGCAATGTGCCTTTCCAAGTGGACACGTCCAGCGACAGCCCCTTCCTCATCATCCCACTGACCTTCTACCACATCATTGATGACAACAGCCCCCTCAAAGCCTGGGCAGCAAAAGGTGGGTCACAGCTCCAGTATGTAGTAGTTCTGATCAACAACTATCAGTCTGTTTCAGATTTTATTATAGAAACATAAAGCATGTTGAAAGTTCACAGAAGTTTACATGTGAACAAACACTTTTTAAACTCTATAAAGCAGATATCAGCAATGTAATGTCACAAACTTCCTTCTTCTTAGAATTTATAGGTTTCATGTTTCTTGTCAAAATGTGTGGTACACTGAGTATGTATGTGTATGTAGGTGTGTTGGTATTTTCAGTCATGTGCTGCGTGCTTGGCTGCCTCTTGCTGTCCACAGTTGGGCTTGTTTGGAACTGGAGGAGAGGGTTTCTCTGGCTGGAATGTGTGTGAGAGAGACTGCCCTAGACACCCCTCATTAGAGCACAATACTGTACAGTCTGGGGTGCTGACACAAAACCTGCACAGATCCACTTACACCAGCTCAGACCGCTTATCACTGGAAGCCACTTCAGTACTAAACAGCTCACATCGACACTCAAACTGGCAGTTACTGCAGACTGTGTTTTCCTTTTTCTTTCATAAACCAAATTTCAAATATATTTAATTTTCTTCCTTCTTCAAATATTTTTTTTTTATTTTATTTTGCATAATTTCCTTTCCCTTTATGTACCCGACTAAACACTGTGTCTTCATAAAAAGCCTCCGTGCTGTCAATCTTTTATTTCCTGTTATTTAAAATGTAACCACACTGAATTACTCTAACAACCAGTTGTTTATTGCTTCTTCCTGCTTTTATCTGCTTCCTGTCATAGAAACAGAAAAAGAAATTTTAAAAGCCGGAAGGACATAAAACCTGACATTAAACGTGTGATTATTTCGGTACCTGAACATGCGGTGCAGGTTCATTTATAGAGCACCAATTCACAGCAAAGTCATCAATATCCAGTTCAAATAAATACAATCCAAATCAGTACAATTCAATGTAATTAAACTGTAACAGCATTCATAAAATGAGACTTAAAAAAAAAAAAAAAAGCCACCACCACCAATATAGTTTTTGCAAAGGAATCCAATGGACTGCATCAAATCTTTAACTGGAGTTAGTCTTTTGTAATTAGCCTGTAGGGGGCGGCTGACAGTGGAGAGGAAAACTTCCATTTAACAGGAAGAGACCATCAGAATCAGGAGGGCGACGGAGTTGAGGGTGAGGAAACAGTACGGCTCTCAGGTGGCAGAGCAAGTCATCCAATGATTGGAACGTTGGTGGTTCAAATCCTGCTACATCCCTGTCTATCTGTCGGCAACACTTCACCCACTTTGCCTCCAGTGTTGGCATCACAGGTGTATGAATGTTTGATCGTGTCTGAAGAGGCCGTTGGTGCGGATTGGCTGCCACAGAGCAGCTAGCTGCACATGTAGCTTACCATCACCAGGTATGGATGAGGAGCGAATGAATAATGTCTATCCTGAGAGGGTCCTGATGAAGNAGCTGCACATGTAGCTTACCATCACCAGGAGCGAATGAATAATGTCTGTCCTGAGAGGGTCCTGATAAAAGTTCTACTTTTGGAAACTCTTTGAAGTTTACAGTCTGAGAAAAAAAGGAAATATGTTACTATGAAGTTTATAGAATAAGATGGCTCTTGGTCACTAGAAGTTTTATATGTAAGAGAAAAGGCCTGAAGTATAAACACAAGTCAGTCACAGTCATAATTTATTCTCAAGTACAAGCAATAAAAACATCTGTTTGCCATATCACTAAAAAACTGATGAGCCTATAGAATGAGTGGTTAAGTATCTTTTATATCTTCTTAAACACTGTATACTGTGGTACACATCGATCTGCCTTATTTTATTCTCAGTGATTTTAAACGCGTTATGCATTGAAAGTAATTTTGTTTTGTTTTCCAGTTTCTGTGATTTCACAGACAGACCGGTTGGTTGTGGTTAAGGTGATGGGGTGGATTTCTATCATTTGGAAAGTTGGTGGCACCAGTCTTAGTCCCTCCATGTGCCAAAGCTGCTTTGGTGTCCCTTGGTTGCTGCATATGGTACACAAGAACCTTGCACGGCAATACCGCCATCACGGGTGTGTTTGAGTGAGTGTTTTTGTGAATGAGGAAGACATTATAAAGCACGATGTAGAGCCCTGCAAGGATAAAATGTACCACATCAGTTTACAGATTAAAACAAAACAACTAAAGAAAAAGTCAAAACATTACTAAGTTTCTGTTATTTTCATGAGACTCCTGACAGTCTGCTGAGGGTTTGTTCTGCCTCTGGCTAATTCTAGCTCTACAGTCCTGCACAGGATTAATGGGAATACATCACTGATGAACAGATGGGGGCNTAGCTCTACAGTCCTGCACAGGATTAATGAGATGACATCACATCACTACATCATTTGGGGCACGTAGCACGGATTTCAGACACATTCAAGTACAATACTTGCGACTAAGCATGGTTTTGTACTTTTGAGCTTTGCAGCCTCCTGCAAGGTTTCTGAGAACAGAACTTCAGCAGGAAACATCTCACTCAGGAGGAAGCAGTGCAACGGTGTGTGAACCTGAATGTGAGTACGTGGTTGGACTATGAATCATTACATCTGAAGGTGGACACTGTAGAGACATTGTATAGAAGGGTCCAAATCACTGAGCTGTAAGGTAAAATCCTACCAATGTGCTCCACAGAAAGCGGGTTGTGAAAATACAAATGTGTGTGTGTGTGTGTGTGTGTGTGTGTCATCAAAGATTCAGNGGGTTGTGAAAATACAAATGTGTGTGTGTCATCAAAGATTCAAGCTATGGTTTTGTTTCCTTTAGAGGACTAAATGACTCATACTGAAACTCAAAAAACAAAAAAAACAAAAAAAAAAAGAAAATTCAGGGTGAGAAACCTCTAGCATCACCTTTAAAAATGAAAGCTAATTAGTTCAGTATGCAGCCAGCATACTGCGAGAGTTAGATAGGTGAGCAGGAGACGTTTTGCATGTTCAAAATTTAGTTTTGATGCATGTAAAACTAAATCAGATGGATTTATCAACTATTTCATAGCTATTATTGTTCAATGAAATAAGCTTTTAACTTGACAGCATTATCAATGAACCATNTTCAATGAAATAAGCTTTTAACTTGACAGTGGCTAGCATTATCAATGAACCACAGTTATTCCTGAATATTTTAATTAAATTCATTGCTGTCCAGTTTAGTTACAGTCAAGCTAATTCACACAGAAATGCAGTTGTGAATATTGCAGGGGCTCTGCAGGATAAATCACGAATTCTCTAAAACCATCAAATTGTGCAAACTTATACAAACTGATAACTGACAGAGGACACTGCTGTTGTCAGAGTAATGCTAGGTCTGTCAGTTACCAGTAAGAGCAGATGAGCCAGCCACAACAAGCCTGCAAAGAGAATCCCTCAGCCATGTTTGTGTCACATTCTGTAAAGATTGTTGCGAAAGCTTTTGTTTTTTTGCCTTGGTGGGAGTGATGTTGGGTCTGGGGGAGGGTAAGATGTTTAGACAGATGACAGAGTTTGCATTTCTGAGTGAGGCCTGTTGATGCAGGTGTTGCTCACTTCACTGCACACGTCTGCTGACATGTCCTTTGGGAAATGTGTGTTGATATGTTTTCTGCATGTTCTAATAATATATTTAACTCATGCTTGGTTGGTGAAGCGTTGATGTAACGTGGAAGTTTCTAGTTTGTGTGTGTTTTAAAATTTCACGAAGGAGTTTGGTTTTTTATCCAGTTCAGTGTTATGGGAGTCAGACTGTTAGTAGGGGGTCTTTTTCTTTTTTGTGTTTGTTTTGGAAAGTTTAGGGTGTTTGTATGCTGTGAATTGTCACACTGACCCAAAGTGGTCCAAAATTAATCTTTCTTGAGATGATTCCTTATAGTCTTTCATCTGTGGTGGCATATTTCAATAATTTAGTGCATCAAAGATGTAAAAGAAGTGAAAACAACCACAGTCTGCAAAGAAGTAATCATATGGTTTGTTTTGAGGGGAAAAACATTAATTTGTTTGTTTATTTCTGGCCCAAAACACCACAAACTTCAGTTCTTCTTTGTCCTCCAGGTGGCGGCTGGACCGACCCTGAACTTGCTGACTTTGAGCTGCTGGTGATCATGAGCGCCACAGTCGAGCCGACGTCTGCAACCTGCCAGGTTCGAACATCCTACCTTCCGGATGAGATACTCTGGGGTTACGAGTTCCCCCCTGTCGTCTCTCTGTCCCCTTCAGGAAAATACGTGGCTGATTTTGCTTTCTTTGACAAAGTGGCCAAAACCAAAACTCCACCCTTGTTCAATCAGGCCCTGCCACCAAGTACACAATCACAGACCACCCACTTCCGCAGCGGAAAGGAAGATGGAACAGATCCGGAGAAGATGCGACTGGAAGAGAGTTACAGGGGGGAGGAGAGAGGGCGGGAAAGGGGGCGCATCAGAGATAGCAGTCCTCTGAGCGTGCGCATCAGTAATGTGTGAAGCAGAAGAGACAGGAAGTGGTTATGGAAAGTTATTGTGACAGTGAGACGAGATAGAAACTGGAAGAGAGAAGAAACTGGCTGTTTAAAAGAAGAATACATTCTCACATTTCTCCCCCACATGCAGAAGAAAAACCCTCTGCCTACACATGTGCTAAATGTGGACCACAAGGCAGGAAATTAGACACCTGAGCACCCCCACCATCGCACCCTACAAACAAAGAAAATACAGGTCGATAAACAATGTGCTGGAGACATCTGCGACCAGCCTGAGAGGGAGCTAATTAAATTGCAATTAAATTGTAGCAAATGTGCAGCACAGTTTCAAGGTTTTCATTATGAAAACAACTGATTTACTGAATTATACTTAAACACTGGAAAAACTTTTGTCTTATTATTTATCTGTCGATGGTTTTATCTTTAAACACGCTTTTATTAAAGGGAAAAAAACTGTGATAAAAAGTGCCTACAGTAGTAGAGAACAGGACCAAGAAACTATATTTCTGAAGGTTAGTGAATTACATTATACTTCTTCTTCTTCTTTTTTTTTTTTTTTAAAAAAAATAGAGGTCTAGTGAATAAATTTCAGACCACTTAGTGGTGAAGTTGTAGATTGCAACCAACTGTATACTCTCCCACTAAAGCTTGTTACATACTCTGTGAGTACAGAGAACTTTATTCTCGTTTGTAAGGTGGCAGGAACAAGGAAAAAGTTTTTTATGTCATGGTAATTTCATACATCATGAGAAGCTTTGTCTGCGATGGGGCAGGGATTAGTGCGAGGAGTTGTTTGTGTCTTTATGTGCAATGTACAATTGGCTCAGTTATTTAATACTTGATGAGAAACTTTGTCTTTGGCAGGGCAGGGTTGTGCACTAGAGATGTGAGTTTTGACATTTAATACATTAGCAATACAGTGAAGCTGTTCATGAAGCAATTTATTAAAGGTCCCATATTATGCAAAAGTCACTTTTAAAGGTTTTCTAATAGTCAAATGTGTC
>CM047979.1:26408897-26448393 GCA_026261665.1 Melanotaenia duboulayi
ATCTGTCGGCGCCGACATGGCCGGTTCTGCCAGGATACACCGAGCAAGCTAGATCAAGCTGGGCTTGCTTAATTATCCTGGATTTCTTTATTCTGGTTTCGTGCAATACCCCTCTGGTGTGTTTTTTTATTATTATTATGGTGGTTTCCATGGTGTTTTACACAGTGTTTTGACACTTGGTGCTGTCACGCACTCTGTCATATGATTACTTCCCATAATTTCTTACAGCGAAACAAAAATAAATGACATGACTCATGACAACATAAGATGATTCATTACAAATATATTTATTAACCTCAGCTCCCACCCACCACACACACACACACACACACACACACACAAAACCATAAAAAAACAACACAGCACTAAATAATCTTGAATATTAAGATACTATCCTTCAGACACATGTTAGGAGCTTAGTTTCAGGAAAAATAGTATTAGTATTATGTTTGTGGACTTCGCAACCCATGAGCTGCACTTCCTAAATATAGAAAGCAGCTACTCCAGACATCTGCAAGTCTGAACCATTATCTCACTTACCACTTAGTTTATCACCAGAAAATAAACTTAAAAATTAAGGGAATTTGTACTTGATTTTTTTGTTCATGGTAATGATGCCAGTTGGTGTTGTATTAGACATTAATGAAATGTTCTCCTGCTGGTAATCACAAAAATTTAATAATTTTAGTGAAATGAATGAAGTCTAACAGTTGCCAGTATGTGTAGTTTTTTCCTTATTACTGTGGAACAAGGCAATCAACCAGTCCAGCAAGCAACTAAAAACAAGATTGAATACCAACAGGAGAACATTGCAGGGGTTTCTGGCACATTTTTGGGGACACTGCCCACATATTTATCTGTATAGTTCAGTCCAAAAACGTCACGATCCTTACAAGCTATACTTCCTTTTAAAGCTGACCAATCAGGCTTATCACAATACCAACAGTTCTCTTTTAAGGAGCGAAATAACTAAACAACCATAAATGTCTCCATTTTTTTGTATGAAGATTAAAAGGACAGTCATAGGTTGGTGAAAGCACTTAAAAGGTATTCACACAGTCCTTTTTATATCTGTTGCACCTTATGGTTTTACTTCCTGACTTCATCCCACCCACTCAAGGCTTTCTTGATGTGTTGCAGTTAAAAAAAAATAAAAAAAATAAAAACTAAGCTGAAATGAATCAAATTCACTACAAACAATAAATTGTGGCTTTTGGGATGTTTCAGACTTCTGGGTCTTTTCTGGACTACGCCCAGTTGATCCAGTCAGGCTCCGCTATAAAAAATATTCATTCATAAACAGACATGTAAGTTTGCTTCTCCTGTTGTAATGGGTGATCAGTGGCAGAGGGCCACACACTGCCGAACTCTCCTGACTGATCCGACAGGTCGTCACATGTGATGTCTGTCATGGCATTACACTCTGGAAATCACACAGAAATGCGTGCTTCCCCTGATGTCGCACCAAATTCGGCTCAGTTTCCTGAGCAGACCACAGATCTCTCCATTACGCTTACTAGTTGGATGCTTCTTGAAAACCTCATAGACTCCTCACATTTACCCTAACCATAACCTAATTCTCTTCACCCAAAAACAGCCTTTTAACTTGCTGTGTGCTGCGTTTAGATACTCACTAAGCTGCTGTTGTAGTTAAGTCAACTGTTAGAAATGAGCTGTTGATGAATTTGAGCTGTAAAAAAGAAGTAGACGGACAGCTAGAGATAAAAACCTATACCAACTTTTACAATTTTCCTGAAATATACCAAACCTATCAGTCTAAGTGTATAATTATTAAAATTTACTTATGTAGGAACAGTAGAAAGGAGGACATTTAAAAAGTGTTATATCAGGGGTTTGAAACTATTTATAAAGTTGTTCCGGTCAGCTGAGTCTGTCTAGTCTCGAATGACACTTTTTTGTGGAAATGATAACTTTCTGAGTCTCGCTGGCTGCAACAGGAATTGAAAATACAGAGGTTTTGCTCACATTTGACATTAAAAGCTGTATGAATGTTTTTATTTTTGCTTTGACTGACTCTGCTTAGAAAAGCCCAAAAAACTGTAAAAAAAAGTGGCAGAAAAAAGGAACTAAGATCATTTCTGAGAATCTGTCAAAAGGGAAACACGGCAGTGAATTAAAAAAGTTCAGACATACTTTTCAAACATGAACATATTCATTTCAATTGTATAGAAAATATAAATGAAGCATGAATTACAAAAAGCATCCAGTGTTTGCATTGACGTACCAGTTTTAACTATTGAAAAACTTATAAAAGTATTAATACAAGCAGCAGCGCCAGCTGTGAGCGGAAGAGGAAGCCTGCGTTGCATTATCAGAAGTTAACATTCAGCACTAGCGTCTTTCCTTTTCTTGTCTTTTGTCACATGTATCACAGAGGAAAAAGGCTTCAGCCCACTCTTCTCTGTACGAATATGTGGTATTATAACCATTTATGCTCAGCGGTTTCGTGTTATAGTCATAAAAAAAGAAAATATCATTTAAAATAACAAGACAATACTAAAAAGGTATATAAAAAGACACCTTAGAAGATTAGTATCTTTGATTCAACACCTCCCTCCTCCTACACAGATGTCTCTGACTGAAGCTTTATGACAAATTTGTGACTTTTGGGGTCAATAAACTCCTCGCCCAGGCGTAGGAAAGGGAGGGGCGTTACTGTAATAACCAGGGCGAAGTCGAGTCGCTTCAGGCAGAAGACGTGGCCTTGGCGTAGTGACGCAGTCACTGGCTCCTCGCTTACTAGTGTCCACTGACGCCCCCTGTTGTTGTCCAGATACTGGAGGGTGGGGCCTGGGGTGAGGTAACGCTCCAGGAAAGCCTTTAAAGACAGAAAAAAAAATTAATTTAAGGAAATGAGCGACATTTTCATTAAGTCTAAACCAGATAATGACCTGATAAGGTGAAGTTTAAAACAAGGCTGTGCTTTGGTTAAACAGGGTAAGGGATAATTAATTCTATTATTTAATAGAAATAATTCCAGCTAAGTAACCGTCCCTAACCTTGGGGGTCATGTTGTGTGTAATGCAGAACTGGAGGTGGTTGATGATGCTCTCCATGGTGTGGTAGGACTGCTGCCTGGTGGCACGGAGGTACTTCTGCATGGCCCTGGCCATGGGGGCGAAGATGGCCTGAGCAGCCTCCCTGGGGTCCATCACCTCCCGGGGGTGTTTGGGGGAGGATGCAGTTGATTCTTCATCCTGGTGACGCTTGATGTGGGTGAAGGCTTCTTCTACGGCCACCACCAACCTATGCAGATGCAAGACAGTATGAATGGTCTGGATCTAAATGAGCTTAATCAAATGACTTTAAAACCAAAGTGTTTGGTCACTAAAGTCACAATGCTGGTCCCAGCTGCTGTTTCCCTAGTTTCCATTCATTTAGTCCTGATTAACAACATAGAGAAGCTTCCAGCCTGATAAGTATGACATGCCCACTGTTGTTCAATTAGCTCTTAAAACATATAAATTATATTTCTGCAACCAACATTTTTGGTTTTAAATAAAATACCAAACTTGTCCGTGATCTCTTTGCAGGAACAGAAATGCCTGCTTTASATAATTAGAAAAGGAGGATCTCASTTATAGACAACACTTTCTTATGTGCACAGTTTGGTTGCATCTGTGTGGGTCTGCACCTACCTGGCTTTGCGTTTGCRAAGCCTCCGCTCCACCTCTGCTTCCTCRTAGTAATACTCGTTGTGAGAGTTGTCTCTTCTCCGAGCGGCTGCTGCAATCATGGCTCTGGACTGTCCTGTGGAGTTGTTTGTGCTGTTCTCTGTGGACAGAAACACTGAAGTTTAGGTTGATTCATCTAATCCACAAGTGTCAAACTCCTGTTCTCTAAGGCCACTATTTCTGCAGGTTTTTGTTGTTTTCCTGCTCCAACACACCTGAAAGAAATGGGTTATTGAAAAGAATTTGATTAAATTAACCTGCATTAACCTGCAGAATCGAGTACCTGAGTTTAACGCCTTTGATAATCGGAAGGAAGAGTAATGAGTTATTTACTCTGTAGACACAATTACAATAAATGGATGTATAATTTTACTTAATTAAATTGTATTTTAAACTATGAGCCCATTCTGAAAAACTTAGGACGCTGTATAGAATGTGAATAAAAACAGAAACRTGGATTTAATTCCCAACACATTTCAGATGCTGAAACTGGAACATTTTCCTATTTCATGGAAAACATTAGCCGATTTTCAATGTGATGGCAACAAAAAAGTTGGAACAGGAGCAATAAAAGGCTGGAAAAGAAACTGGAACAAATCAGAGACAACTGGAGAAACATCTGAAAACCTATTAGGTTAACTGGCCACAGGCCAGTCACACGACCTGCTTTATTTCTGAGAGGCAGAGCCCTTTTATATGTAAAGATGGGCAGAGATTCACCTGTTTCCCACAAACTACAGCTAAAAATTGTGGAGAAAAAAAAAAGTTCCTCAACATTAAATTCTTCCCATTCTCATAAACTTTCCCATTAGTTTTTATGGGAACGTGTGTCCAAACTTTTAACAGGCAGTGTACATCATCATTTCTATTAGTTTTCTGTTATAATGGTGTAATTTCCTAGTTGACCATCTATGTGTGCTTTTTTAACTAGTGACGGAAACCGCTGTGATGTAGAGAAGAGACAAACTGCGGCACCTTCTTCCAGGTTGTAGACTTTAAAGGCAGACAACCTCTTGGTGAGGATGGACTTGGGCAGGTTAAGCAGTGCAGGGTTGTAGACGGGGAAGTCACTGTAGTACTGGTCCAGAACCCAGACGGCTGCCCGCTGGATACTGCAATGCACCAAAAGAGAAAGAAAAGTTAAACACAGATCTGTCTTCAGTACGTGTTACACAGGCTTATGCCCGCATGAAGGAAGTGGTGAACCAGAAATACTAAATTATTCTCCTTCTGAGTGGCACCAATGATATTAAACGTCTGCTGCTCTACAAAACAGAAAGAAATGAAGCTTCACGGGTAAATAATTCTAGAGCAGCTTCATTTTTTATAAGAAATACACCAAAAATCATGTCTCTTAGTGCTCAATTTGCATAAGTCAGATAAATAAAAGCACTTAATTATGTGAATTTAAAGACAAATTATTTAGTTGATGTCTTTGGTACAAACAAAGCATTGTGTTCTGTAGGAGTATTAATTCCCTTGCTTCCTTCATGTGATTGCAGTTGCAATCACATGAAGGAAACCTGGTCTAAGGTCAGTTGTTTCAGTTCATCATCAACCCAAAATTAAACTAGCAACACCCACATACATGTAAGTGTGAATTTCAGTTTATCTTGGCACTTTTTCAGCTTTCAAATAAGTTTTGTTGGTAACATTAACCGACACAAACCAGCTCAGCAGCAGAATATAAGCACTAATATGATCTACTAATGCTCAAATAAGCAACAGTACCTAATGTCGGCATAAAAACAAAGACAGTGGACTGATTGAATGTCAACGTGTTTGAATCGGCATCCATCTGCATGATGATGACTCTGCAGCAGATACTGGATCTTAGCTTAGCTGTCCCAGCTGTTTCCAGCTCGAGACCAGTGGGAACAAGACACCTGGGTGTGAATGTTGAATTTCACTCTTGATGCCGAATACAGGGTAATAACAATGGCCTCAGCTCATATTTCCTCTATAGAAACACACCTCTATAGACATGGTCAGTTTAGCCCCTCAGAGCACTGATGGTAACCTGGCTTCTACACACACTAGCGGGTCTAAACAGATGTATTTGAATTTTAATTTTGAAGTTTAACACTTCACCATTAACGTGAAAATGGTATAAATATGGTTGATTTTGACTAGTTTCACTGTAACCATCCTCTAAATGTAAGGCTTGAAAACAGTCAGAATCTTCTTAAATGAGGAGAATAAAGGAGTTTTTGGTGGATTTTGTTCCCAGCTGGGAAAAGGCACCTAAATAAGGTTCTCTCAACAAGATAATGCCAAATGTTTAATAACACACAAGTAGTAACTTTGTTGTATATGAGTGAGTGCATAAAGAAGAAAGAACACATTCATTTCTCAGATTAATCTCTTTATATTAATGTGTTCGTTTTGAAAGGCCTAAACCAGCTATAAACAGATGTGTGGTATTTTAGTTAAAGCCTTCACAAACTTCTCTCTAAGACCTGGAAAAGTTGTCAATATGTTAAAAAGATCATAATATTTCCTTAAAAACGAATGCAGAGCGAAGCAGAGAAGGTTAGGACTGGTGTGGAATATTCTAAAACAAATTCTTGACTTTTTGTGCATCTTTGAGACACTGATGATGAGCAAACAGTCCTGTAAATACAATTTTTAAACAGTAATCACATTCCTGATTTTTTCCCACACACTAACCTGAGATATCCCACGTTATAGAAGCGACTGACTCCATCTGTGGTCCGGACAACCTTCAAGCAAAAGGCAGGCTGCAGGTGTCTGACCTCCAGTAGGACCAAGGCCAAGTACTGAATGAACAGAAGCGCATCCACCAAAGATGCTGCGTATCCCACAATCCCCCTGTAGTCCGTCTCTCTGGGCTCCAGCACCCGAACTCCGTAGAAGAGCCAGTACGACGCCACGAAGAGAAAGACCAGTGCCAGCAGCAGACAGCGGAAGACATAGAACCGCGGCAGAGTGGCTCGAGGAGGGCGGAGAAACAGCGCCCACGTGGAGATGAAGAGGATCAGGAGCTTGAAGGCCATGGAAATGTAAAGGCCTTCGCATGGCGTTCCGCAAGGGTCCAATGTGTCCCGCCACAGGAGCTGAGGCAGAGCCAAGAAGGCCAGAGGAGTGAGGAGCGAAAAGAGCCCCAAAACGGCACCCAGCACAGGGCTGATGTAACGGCGGCAGTCGAGAGGGGAGGAGTCTTCCAAGTCTTTGGTGATCCGTGTCAGGTCCTCGTTGGAGACGCTGTCCACAGAGGTGCCGGTGACCACTGTGGTGGTCTCGCCCCAGTTATCATCCTGAATAAAGATGAAAGCAGAGACACAGGAGTCAGTGATGCTAATGTCAAGAAGAACATGATGAGAAGCATGAGAGAATGTCAGACCCGCTCATCTGCTATCGTGGACTCTGCATCCAGCAGTGGCTCCCCTGGAGCCTGGATGACCACCGATTTGTCACCACGGATGGAAATATCACGACTCTTTGAGCGATGCCTGTCCCTTCTCTCTCTGAAGGAACATGGATAAAAAAATTACAAGTCAGAAGACAATAACTGTTTCATACTACATGTCACAGGAAACATGTCATTTCTGGTAATGACTTTAAGAAATTTTTTTTACCTATTTTCAGATGGCTATTTGTTGATTAAAAACCAAAAAGCAGGTGTGTTACTTTTACCGTACATACCTAAAATTAAACTAGGTCCAACTTAATTTAAACCATGTTTTTAGATTAGATCACAAAACAGCCATCTAAATAAAGTTGCTCTTTAATTTTTCATTTTAGAAGTATGCAATGAATCAGCATTTTTTTTGTCCCACATAACACACTCATCAGTGACTTTACTAAGTACACTTGTTCAGTAGCTTGTTAACACAAATAGCTAAATCAGTCACATGGCAGTAACTTGATGTATTTGGCTTGTAGACACAGACAGGATGATTTGTTAAAGTTCAAATATTGCATCAGAATGAGGAAGGAAGAAGACTTAAGTGACATTGAATGTATAATGGTTGTCGGTGCCAAACCGGCTGGTCTAAGTATTTCAGAAACTACTGATGTACTAGGATTTTTATACACTGACTAGGGTTCACAGAGAATGGTCTGAGAAAGAGAAAATCTGCAGTGAGCCACAGCTGGCTGGACTAAAATGCTTTGTTGATGTCAGAGGCCAGAGGCAAGTGGATGGATTGGTTGAAGATGATTTTAAAAAAGCAGCAGTAATTCAAATTCAGTAATTCAATTTTGGAGGGTATAGAAGTAGGGGCCCCTTCGTCTGAGCCAATGGCTGAAATGGTATTTTATCATTACACACTGACTGTATGAAGCAGTTGTGGTTTAACAATTTTCCTAAACAATGCTGTCACTCATAACGCTTTGTTTTCACTGGTTAAACCTTAAACCGAGTCAACTTTCTGAATGTGTTGAGGTGACAACCAAGCTGTTCTAAAGCACCGATTCACCCATTTTTTTTTCAATTAAACATTAATTTACAAACTGAAGAATGGGCCCTTAGTGTCTTTTAGTATATGTGGCACCTTGCCATGTTTAGTGTATTACATTGGTTTTTGCACATTTAAAGGAGCAAAATTATGGATTTGGTGACATCTAGTGGTAAAGATTTAAATTGCAAATACCTAAAATATCCCATCTTATTTTCTACTTAAATGAGTTTAGGAGAAACTACTTGGTAAAAATGTAAATAAATAAATAAAAAGACACAAAAGAGCCAAAACTATAACCAGTGTTTGTTGGTATTTCCTGCCTGAGCAACTGTTGATACAACATGCAAGATTAGTTGGAGTAGAAACTGAGCCATCTGAAGATATAAACAACTCCTACCAGGGAGGCAGTTTTATTGTCACGTGACACACTGATGAAAACATTAATATTACATTGCATTTCTGCCAATACATCTCCCAAAATGTTGCATACTGGACTTTAATGGTTCAGTAATTAATAGTGCAAATAAATAACAGATGGTTTGATAACGATCCCTTACCTGTGTTTGCGGGAACTACGCGAATGGGACGACTTGTAGGAGTAGCTCGAGTATGTCGACTCGTTATCCATGTCAGAGGCCGGCGGTGGGCGGAGTTTCAGCACAACTCCTTTCCCCGAGCCGCCGCCCTTCTCCCAGACCGTACCCAACTGGCTTTTGCGGCTACTGATGGACTTGGAAGAAAGGGCCAGAGGAAGGCGCAGCAAGTCCACTTTACTCCTGAGGGAATCTATTTTGAAGGCCTGGGAAAGGAAGGGAAGATGGGAGGAGGAGGGGAAGACAGAGTGAGAGACGAGTTATGGAAATGGTTATGTTTGCAAAAGGGCAGGGACCGTATGAGAAAGCAGAGAGAGGAGAGGAAGGCAGAAGATAATTTGTCATGTGAGACAAGTAAAATCGTCTCAGAAGGGACACATACCAAGCAATGGCACCAAGAAGAGAGACAGCATTGTTAAGAAGTTGGCACTCTGCGATGGGGGAAAGCATGTGTGCTGTCTGCAGCACAGGACTTAGCTGAGCTCATTCTTCCGCTTTGAGGGAGTTTTTATGAGCAACCTCGAGCGATTTGGCCCCGAGTGTTTTCTCAGCCAATGAGGGGCAACCTTGCCACCTTCTATTCTGGGCTCCAAGTCTCCAGCGAGGGAGATGTAGTGGTGGAGGCCGAACATCAGAGCAGCCCTAAAATGTCTCTGCTTTAGAAGAAATGTTCAGAGCTACATCATCAAAATAAACAGTATATTTTGTTTGTTGTCCTTTTCTTTATATTTCTTTTAAAATTTGCGCAAATTCTTGCAACGTTTGCCACAAGTTGATGTGTGATACACTCACACAGTCACCACATTCCCCAACTTACCCCTGTGGTGTCCCAGGGCAACCAAGCTTGGCTACTACAATGGGCATGAATGGGAGTTTAGGGGTGAGAAAAGACAAGGGAGGAGGGGGACAGTTGTCATGGTGACCAGAACATCAACTAAGCACCCCATCTCCTCCCCTCATCCCTCAACCACACACCTCAGAAGACAAAAACAGACAATCCATTCACCGAACTGTGGTACTGACTTCATTTCAAAGATATTTCTCCCTTTTTCCTGAAGCTTCCAACCCATTACTGCTTTCCACTTTTGTTTTTCAGCAGAGAAAGAGCTGCGTTGTTTTCTCTGAGGTATATTACGAGCTGGCTGTAGAACAAGCAGATGTTTAATCTAATAAGGAACGTCCTCGTGCTCTGTTATCTGTGCTGTGACCTCCACTGTCCACTGTCTATATTAGACACTCACTAAGGGTTTTCATGTGATTCACACAAGGACTTTTACAGAGGTACATTTTTCAAGGAGGCAGTAGGTGTTCAAGGCTGTAAACATTTCAGGTGCGAGGATCTATAATAAAATGCTCTCTTTTTGGTTGACCAAATCAAAACACTTTCTTAGTTGTGAAAATTAATAAGGTTACTAAACTGCCACTGGTCTCTGCTTGGTATGTAAAGAAAGGGTGACAAATATGACAATTAGATAAGCCAATATAACTGCTTATCTAAGCAGGTTGCCAGTTTCCTCGCTTATAACTCTGGCTCAAAACAGTGTGTTCATCTCTGCTCAAGGAGAAGTATGTTTTTCCCCCACAGTAAATCTCACGTTTAAGAGCCAACAAGCCGTCAACAGTCACGTCTCATTTTCGCTAAATGAGGAAGCAGGACAGGTCATGACTCGGTCACCTCTGAGGACTATCCTGGCTAACCAAGCAGAGGAGGACATGGCTGCACGTGATGAGAAACTGTCCTGGGTACAAGTCTAGCCAGTAGTTGGCATCCTGGAATGAGAGAATGTTGAAGGATCAAAGTCTTCCTGAATACTTGCAGATTATCTCATGCCACTGCTTGAAGATAATGGTGAAGAGTTTCCCAATTACCACTAGTATCACTACTGCCTTCGGTTCCCTTTTCCCAGATTTTTCAAACCTGTTGCTTTTTTGGTTTGTTGTTGCTTGTGNCCCAGATTTTTCAAACCTGTTGCTTTTTTTTTTGTTTGTTGTTGCTTGTAATCACAGGTTAAGACTAACACTACTGCCTTTTTCATTTGTTCCTCAACCACTACATTGTCCAGTTGGTTAGGGCTCCATGTATGCCTTACCTGCCTGCATCTTACACCCTGCATCTAAATGCTGGACTGTCTCAGAGGCCTCTTTACACAGCCTGCACCTGGGGACCAGTCTGCTATAGTAGACCCTAGCTTCTATTACTTTTGTACTCAATGCCTACTGTCGCATGGCCCTGATTAGTCCTCTACGCCAGGGGCTCCCAACCTTTTTTCCTCAGGGACCCCCTTCATGCATACACTAGGTTGCCATGGACCCTCTGCTCCACCCTGTGCTGAAACCAGGCTGGTTTTAGGCTTCAAAAGTGAGATTCTCACTTAAATAATGTTTTCCGGTTGCGTCCTGTCCTTTGATAAAGCCAAATTTAAACAAACAACATACAGCCTTACTTTTATTCTTTAAAATAGGGACAATTTGTGGACATTAATCACAATGGCTCTAATGTTTAAATCATCAGGGACCTCCTGTGCTCCTTGGGGACCCCAGAGCCCAGGCTGGGAACCACTGCCCTATGCTGTCTTTTGGACCAGGCTTTTTTTAGCCATTAACTTCTCGATAGCTACTTCTTCAATCTGTTGCCATGCAGGTGCTTATTCATTCCACAATAGTTCCTCCTCTTTCTCCTCTCCCTCGTTGGATTTCAGCTACATGAGCCCATGGCCTCTGCCCATCCTGAGTGTACAGTCTCAGCGTGCAGGAATTGTGATGAATCCTTCCATGCATTGAGAGAAATTTGTCTTGTTATCAGTGACTTCTATCTCTTCTTTTGCCAGCTGGGTATCCGATAGCTGACGGAACATACTGCACTGGCCCAGACTTCTTCCCATCAAACTAATTCTTCAGAACCTGCCTTACTCACTGTAGGTACTTAGTTACAGCTGGTTTCTTTTTAACCTCTTCATGGTTATTATTTACTTGTGGTACCTACAGGTATTTGTATCTGCACTGAATATCTGCTATGTTCCCTCTCTTTGACACCATCAGGCTGCATTCATGCAGCCCCAAGGACATCCCAATGTTGCTGCTGTATATCCTGCTGAGGAGGATCATTGAGTCAATGTCTCACTCTGTCCCGGCTTACGGATCCATGTCATCCACACAGAGGACGTGGTGGATGGCAGCTCCACTTAAGATTCCTCTTTGTGATGATCTGGCTAAGGGGGTTCAGGCGCGACACTTGATGACAGCTTACACAACTGACTTTGAATTGACCAGCTGGTAAGCACACTGTTTAAACCCCTAACAAACCACAGCATACACCATCTTAAGCACTAACCTGATTACATTTACTCGATGTGTTTACAAACTCAAACTTAGAAACTTGATTTGATTTCAATTTCAAAAGTATGCTGAGAATATTTTTTGTTAAAAACAGTTTTTGATTATTTTTGAGAAACATGACGCATTATGTATTAATAAATAAATACCACATTAGAATAAATGATTAGCTAATTGAGACACTGCTAATATTTAAGAAAGTGGTCATGAATAGCGTTTGACAATATGTGCTCCTTAAAGTTATCCTATATTGTGTGAAAATGACTCATCAGTCCTGTCACATCATGTCAACCAGACCCCAACCAGAACCACAACCTAAGAACTCATATTCCCAATAGTGGCATGGAAAAGTATATTTGGATCTCTGCTGCAGCTTGAGCAGAGTTAACGTGACCCCTTTCATTGATTATTAAATGTTAACACAGAGCATGTGGAAGAGTTTAAACATGATACATAACTCACTATCTCCCACAGCTCGTTGTGATTTAATTAGTGATTACAGGAGCAGTGGCCACGTGTTATTCTTCTTTCTTTTACATACTCACTCAGAGCAGCACTGGTTTAATGTTCATCAGCTAATTATTCTATGATTTGTGCTGGATGTAATGCACTAATGCACCAACTCTGAATTCCTGCAGAATTCCCATAAAGAGCACATCTGACTGCAGAAAATCAGATTTTCTCACAAGTTTAACCCTTCCTTGCTGTGAGGTGAATGTAAACAAAACCAGCTGTGTCTCACACCCTGTCAGGAGACAGTCGATCCCATTGATCTCACACAAGCCTCTGCTGATGGAAATAATTCAACACTGATTGATTTACTCAGGGGTTCATGTTCAGCTTGGATGTTACACACGCCACGTGCAGTGCGGAAGCAAGATGGTCTGCTGGCTTTAACACGCAAATCTATAAAGAAAATGGATGGATGGATGGATGGTGATGTAGCCTATATTTTTGACACCCCTATTTTGTTATANAATCTATAAAAAAATGGATGGATGGATGGTGATGTATATTTTTGACACCCCTATTTTTTTTTTTTTGTTTTGCACTAATTAAACTGGTTAACTCGTTTAAATGTCTGCTGATGATTTCTGCTACTTTCAAAGACAAGTTGAAAAGTGCAGATTAATACCAGCCTATTAAGAATTTGTTAGGTTAGTTTAAAAACCGTACAGGTGTGATGTAAGCCAGCTATAATTAAAATAAAGAGACGTGTTAAATTTCCAGTGTAGTAAATGATTAAGCACCAGTAATAAGCCTACTTTATAAATTAAATGGTTCTGATTTGATTTGATTAGTTGGGAACCAGTGGTGCTGAGATGGTGCACCCCCCACCAAGTAAAATTCTGTTTAGGTCCCCATAAAGGCTCGGGTTCTAAACTAACAAAAAGTTTAAGTAAAATAAATGTTTAAATAGGTCATTAACATTCTGATAACCTGTGATCGAAATGAATTCTGCTGTGGCACTAAAAACACTTTGATTTCACGCGTGAAGACACAGCGAGACGGCGCGTGAGACAAAGCAAACACACCCAACTGTGGCATCAGAGTGGTCTTCACACAACAAACACGGCCCCCAAAACGTGTTACCGCACTGAAATTAATCTGATGCGCCATGTGTAGCATAGGCTAGTCGTCAAGGCTCGCGGCGCAATCGGAGATGAGTCATTAGTGTGCGCACGAGCACCAGGTAGTGAACGCAGGTCAGCGCGTGCACGCCAGTAGAGCAAACATAATTAGTTCACAGGTATCCACGCTGGCGTTTTGTTAAAAAATCCACCAGAAAGGTTTCTGTATTTTAAGTATAGCTACACATTTTTAAAGAGGCTGGAGAAAAATGGCGCAACAACCGGCCCGTCTTTTACCAGAAACATGGACATTATCAAACAAAACAAACCCATAAAAGTTGCAGGATGGCTTTTACCTTTCTGCCCAGGAGGAACAAGCTGCAGCCCGCGGGACAAAGAGCAGCTAGCAGCAGCACCGAGAAACCGCATCCAACAAAACTCTCACAAATCCACTTTCTTCTCTCTCATCCGTTTCCACGCGCACTCAGACTAAAACCCGGAGACCCACTTCAGAGCGCTCCGTGCGGGTGTTTAGTTGGTTTCCCGATAGTGAATAAAAATACAAAGAAAACCCCGAAGACGCACAACAAGTAAGGATATGCCCCTCATCCCGGCTCCGCGCATCTGCTGTGTGCCGGAGCCCCGCTGAGCTGAGGAGGAGGGGGGGTCTCTGAACGTCCCACACCAGCAGGGAGCCGTGAAGGGTCAAGGTGGAAGGAGTGCAACACCCGCTTCCGGTAAGGATTTTCATCTAAAATAGATCAACGAACTAAATAATATCGAGAGCGTTCATCATCTCATGGGAAATTTTAGCTCATTTGAATTTTTGAACAGATCTTTAAACACGTTAGAGCAGGAGCAAGAAAAACTGGCAAAGTTATCAGCACATAAACCAAGAGGAACAGCATTTGATCCGGGATGATCGATACCAACATGCCACCTGTCCATAGAGGCCATATGTTTCATCTATACCGATACTTCTTGGCCGTTAAAAGAAAATCACGATTGTACAGTGTGCATTATCTTTATTGCAACAGAAATATAAAACATAAATAGACTCAAGAAAATCAGGTCTTAAAATGTTTTTAAACAATAATAATAATGAGTTATACAATGATAATGATGCGTAGCATCTGATAGGCTACCACTAAGCTCATGTGACGTATGAGGAAGACTTTGTGGCTGGGCTGGAGAGGCAATTTTATTGCCCAATACTCTCAAAAATGACAACAAATGGCATATTTTGTATCAGCAGTATCGTATCTCAATATTCATAAAAGTATTGAATCCGATCTTTTGACTCTGTGATATCGAAAGTATTGACTCCAGACTATCAATCCCCTCATCCCTACATTTGACAGCTACCTAGGTGATTGGCAACAGGTCAGTGACATGACTAGATATAGTAGGAGTGTTTCAGAGAGGTAGAGCCTCTCAGATGTAAGGATGGACAGAGGTTAACCAATCTGAGACACGCTGCATGTAAAAACTGTGGAATAATTTCAGAAAAAGGTTCCTCAACATAAAATTGCAAGATCCAGCCATCTACAGTGTACAATCCAAGTATAAGAAGGAATCTCTGTGTGCATAGGACAAGGCAAAAGAGCAGTGCAGTTAAAAAAAGAAAAGAAGACGAAATGAAACTCTTTATAAACCATGAAGACTAAAGAGAGGGAGCATCCAGCTTGTTATGGTGTTACATCAGGCCCAGTGCCTACAGCAAGGCATCAGTGCTGAAAGGCAGTTGTGGATCTGCTCCAATCCAGACAACATCTCCTTCAAGGAAGGACTTCCATATTTCAGCAAAAGAATGTCAAATCACATACTGCATCAATCATAAGCGTGGCTTCAGATATCTGGGTGCTGGACTGGCCGGCCTGCAGTCCAGACCTGTCAACAGAAAACGTTTGTTAGATTATGAAATTAAAAATCTGACAACGAAGGTCCAGAACTGTTGAGCAGCTAGAATCCTGCATCAGACCAAAATGGGACAATATTACAATATTACTCTCCTAAAACTCCAGAAACTTACAGACATTTGTTAAAAGAAGAGGAGATGCTACACAATAATAAACATCCCCCATTCATTTTCTTTTTTTTTTAGATGTGTTGACATTAAATTCAAAATGAGCTAATAGCTTCCATGAAGTTTTTAAATTCCTAAGTTTTAACATCTAATACGTTGTTTATGTTCTATTAGGAATAAAATATATATATTTTTATATTTACCAATCATTGCATTCTGCTTTTATTTTACATGTTTTTTTATGTTTTTTGTAAAAACTGATTATATAATAAATGAAGACATGTCTGAATGTTGTCATTATTCCACAGTTAATTGAAACAAAGATGTTTATAATATATGAGGAAATTTCTTAATACCAATTGAACCATTTTATTGGACAGAATACAAGCTGAAAAAAATATGTCTGATTTATTCAGTTTCAGTTATCAAACATGCTTGTTCAAGTTCTTACACCAGATTGTGTCAGCTAAAGCAGTTCACTTTGTTTAAAACTACTATAATCCATTTGTAATAACCTAACGTGTGCATTTGTAAACGTGAACGGCAAGATTATGTTAATAAAAAAATCAAACACAATATTGCCACATGATGAAAACACACTATTTGCCACTTTTATTTTGCCTAAAAACATTGCAAACTAAATTCTTGCCTTTATTTTGAAGGCTACTGTCCGGTTATACTACTGTCATCGTAAACTTGACTCATTTTCAGCGTTTCTGATCTAAACACGCAGACCCTGATTTTTACATTTCTGTTCCAGTTGCAGCTGACCAAAGTATAATTTACTATAAACCAAAAACCCAGCTAATACTAAGAGTTTTCTTTGTTTCTTTAATTTTCATCAAATTAAAATCAAATCGGCCTCATATCACCTTCATATTTATGTAGCAGCTTTCAAACACAGGTGTATGAATGTGTTTTTGTTAAAGCCAAAAACAATCACATAAAATCATTTAGTAAATATAAACATTGATCGCAGCACTAAAAGCAGAATTACAAATATTTCAAAATAAAGAAATTAAAATATTCTAACAAATATGAGAATTAAAACACGGCCAAACAAATATTTAATTAAGTACAAGTTTCTAGAGCTTTTAAGGTTTTAAGGCTCTACTTTCATTACACGTCCCCTAATGAAGGAAATCTTAGCATCCGAACTGCATCCTGTCTCTTCTCCTGGCTTTTCCCAACCAGTAAAAGTCAGTCTCATGTTGAATCTCATATCTTTTGTNGGCTTTTCCCAACCAGTAAAAGTCAGTCTGATGTTCAATCTCATATCTTTTGTTCTGTCCCTTCTCTCTTTCTTTTCCTCTCGTCCTCCAATAGTGTCCTTTTCTGTTCCTTTGCTCAATCAGCCATGAAGTGTCTCCAAAACTAGTGTGTTGATATCTAGTTGCTGGTGTTTGACGTGGTGACGTGGTAAAGCAGAACACTGCTGTGATGTGATGCTCCGGGCTGAACATTAAGTTGTAAAATGTGTGCATGCTGCAGGCCAGTGATTGCTACAGGAATTTACATAATGGATGTCAATATGCCATCAAAATGAGTCAGAAGCAGAGTTTTAAGGTTGGAGACGCGTAGTGCCACTTTCAGATTAGTCTTAAAACACAGAGGATGCCAGCATTTAAAACCCAAGTTGGTGGCTGGTTCCACAGGAGAGGACCCTGAAAAGTAAGTGGACTTGAGCAGTGATATTGGAAAAATGGATGTGTGGTTATATAGGATTATGCCAGGCCACAAGGGCTTTTAAGTTATTAGAAGAATTATGTATTAAATTGTTAATGTAACAGGAAGCCAGTGAGGAAGCAAAACCAGGACATATTTATTCTCTTAGTGGCACTTAAATCTCCAGCTAAAATACATTAGTCATGTTAACCCTTTAAGGCCCAACCCATGAAACAATGGTAAGAAAAGTCAAATTTCTGTCATATGAGGTTTATATTTGGCCCTTTAACAAACTGGAAAAAAAAAAAAAAACATTTTTTCGGGGGAGATATCTACCATTTATTACCATGTGATGTTTTAAAAATATGTGGTTTTCTGCTTCTGGGTATCTGTTAGGGGACAGAAGACAAATAGGTTTTACTTTGAGCAAAGTTTAAACCATAAATTGAAGCAAAATGTCTCAAACTGCAACAAATGTGTCATATCAGGCTCTTATGGGTTAAACAGTGATTTAGAAATACATTACTAATATATATTTTAGTAAATTGATAAACTAGTTTTATAAATTGACTCTTTTCCTGAACTAAACTATTTCTGTATTTAATTTGGTCTATTGTGGAATTGATTATTGAGCATCGCTGGGAGAAAGGATGCTTCTGATCTTGGAAAGAAGAAAAACTGCTGCACTGCAAACCTGTTTAATGTGTGACTTAAAAGATAAGTTCTTTATNAAATAAATTTGATTTGATTTGATTAAAAGATAAGTCCTTTAGAAAAAGAAAGCAAAGAAAATCCGTTCCTCTGAAGACACTAAAATATTCCCCATCATTTAGATCTGATAACTTCCTCTGAACTCACTGGTTTGCAGCTAATAATGAGTTTACAGAATCAGATCTGAGAGTAAATCAACAAAAAACATGTTCCAACTCATTTTCTTTATCCAGTTTTTCCTTTTAATCTCACAAAACACACAAAATCTGACATGAGATCTTTTTTTTTTTGCCTTCTGTGCAGCTAACAGTCTCACCAACTTTTAAAACAAAGGAGAAAATAATTTATACATCCTTTTAATCATATCTACAAAAATAAAATCAAATATAAGGACTAAGGCTTTACAGAAAAAAATTAACATATAAAACAAGTGGGTCTGATCTTTCTATATTACACATGAGCAAAAAAAAAACAGACAATGAGATGATAAAGATGTGTTTATGTATACAGTAGTTTGCACTGTGCAGGGAAGTTTTGTTTGTGCAACATTAAAAAAATAAGGAATCACTAAAGTTCGTTTTCATAGCCAGATGGGGCCACAACATTAATGTTAGTGTACAAGTTTAAAGTAAGAAAAGGAAGATAGGAGGAAGTCTAGAGGTAGAAAATGAAGATTAAAATATATATTTGAGAGGGAGGGATGTGTAAAGAGATGCTCGGAAAGATTTAAGAAAAGCAAAAGCTGATTCCATCAGCTCAGGTTATTATTTTGGTGCTGAATTATTAATAAAAGGTGAAGTGTGTGACGACTACTCCGAGCCTGAGATGCTTGAAAATCAGCAGCCAAAACACGAAGAAAAAGAAAGTGTTTCCCTTCGACACCTCTGAGGAAATCTGACTTTGGTAGAACTATTGTTTCACAAATCCTTCTACAAGTTCATTCAGGATCAGCTGCGATAAGTCAGCCGCCTGCTTTTCAGCTGCATTTCATTCATTTTTCACCACACCTCCTCAGAGCTTTAACAACCTTCCAGCAGGCAGAAAACAAGGTTTTCTTAGAGCAGCTAGAGGTCGCCAGTGTGAGCGATCAGGTGCATGTTGTGTTTCCAAGCTGGTGAAGAAGCTGATCAACTTGAAACCAGCTCAAATCAAATCAGTGTTTCTCCCAAACTTTGAGAATTAAAGAGGATAAAAACAAATAAAACAAAGGAAAAACGTATAGTGGTACAGATACACTTCTACAAAAGAAGTTAACAGTTTAAATGCATATTTTTCCTGGTATGTAATAAAAGAAGTACCAGAGAGATGTAGTTTGAGGAAACTTGGTTTTTAGTGTCAGGCTTTGCTGGTTAAACATGCTCAAAAAGGATAATAAATAATCCAAAAGCAAGATCCAGAAAACGGGTTAGTTAATTTAATTCATACCAATATTTCAAAGAGCACTTTAATGTCTGTGGTAAATAAAAGGCCTGAGAACCGATAAGCAGCGGCCTCATCAGTATGCATATGGGGGGGGCGAAGCCGGTTTATTATGGGCTTCTGGTGGAGTCAGCAGATCGGAGCCAAGACTTCCCGTACAGCTACATTTACAAAAGCTGAATCCTCCTCTGATGAAAGCAGATGGTTTAGAGTTTCTCATGTGTTTTGTGTTATTTGTAAAATTTGCCTGCATGGAAAAAAAATGAATAAAAAGCTCAAATGTGAGCCTCTGGTACCAAAACCCTCAACCCCTGCATGTTAACATGCTGATAGCTGTTTATGAAGATAATAGCACATCTTAACAAAGACTAGAAACAGCTTCTTTCCAAAAGTCCTAAAATCCTCTTATTTACAGAGCTACCAATAATAATGTCATGTCTTAGGGTTATATGTGCAAAAAAACCTCCAAATAACAGAGGGAAGCTACGTGTTTAGAAGCCGTGTCGCCTTGTCGGACAGCTCCAGGAACAAGTGGGGTATAATGTGTTGATATAATGAGCTTTTGAGGCGCTCAAAGGTGGGTTATGTTGTTTGCAAACTTAAGAGGCTGAAAAGGCATGAAAGTGATTGCATTTGCCAAAATACCAAACTAAGCTTAATTAGCTTTTTGTTTTATTCTGTCCTGTGGAGCTTCTTATGGAAAAAAACTACTTGGTAAAGATTGCAGAAGGGGACAGGAACACTGGCTGGTTCACAGTATTTACGGTGGCGTTCGCTACACATTTACACGACACAGCGGAGAGGGCCGAGGGATGCAGTCAAGTGATGCCAGACAGATATTTGGCAATTAAATTCAAGTTTGAATCTACGTTCCCTCAAACTCAACACTGCATGTTGTTGCCTCGAAGCATCCCGAACCATCCAAATGCTTCACCTCAGCTACTTAACATGATCACACGCTGAAATGAAACCTGCCTGCATTTCAGTAGTAAACAGCGCAGTAGTGTTTCCCAAATTTAAAACTGGAAAAAAAACCTGAACTTTATAATGTTGTCGCTCTGGTGAACAGCTTTCTTCTAGCTTAAAAGAAGGCTGAAGTATCTGGAAAAATAATAGTATTTCTACCACAGTGATCTGAGATGAGTGAATGATGTGAGTGTGTGAGTGTGTGTGAGACATTGGTTTCCTTACGCAGTGCAAATAACCTGAATATTATAGACACAGTCCTTCGGCCGAGGTGGCAGGTGAACTTAGTGTAAAGCAAGCAGTAGAGAGGAGGGGGTCGAAGCATCACCCTTCTCCCTGTTGAAATGTAGCCTGAATGAATCCTTCAGTCCCTGATGTGTCCACAGCAAGAAGACGAACGTGACAGAGATGCATCGTGGGTAAAGTGCTGGGGTGACGGGTCCCTCAGAAAATTTCCTTAAATTAACATTTCAACACTTTCCTGCTCCGTTCCTTCAACCAGCTCTAAAAAAAAAGCTGAACATACGAATCTTTTTCCTTCACACGAATCCAACTTGGTCATTTTTTACACTTTCACTTTTCCATTTTTTTAAACTCCTCCTCACCAGTCTACTTGTCTTCTGTTTATTTTGTTCCTTCATTCTTTTTCCTCAGTGTCGGTTCTGGCAGAATCAGAAACTGTGCTGAACCTTAGAAACCTTGGTGGGGCGTATCACCCTCTTGGTATCCCAGGGCAACAGAAAGACAGATGAGAGGTGAGGGGTTGGAGGGTAGAGATTAGCTGACTGCTAGTATCAAAATCCAGTTGAAAGAATTTTGGACTCTGCTGGACTTCCCTCTTTCCCTGGTTGGGTTTAAAAGAAATAATAAAAAAACATCAATTTCGAACTAAAAAAAGAAAGAAAAATATTATGATTCCAAGTCATGACCACACTCACCATCTCCTGAACTGCGGTCCATAGAGGGTGTTCTGGAGACGGTTGCCGAGCAACAGTGTTGGTCCTCTGACTCCTGATTGACAGAGGACTCTCTTAGTGTTTCCAGGAGACGATGATGGGCCTTCTCAATTTCCTGTAACAGTAAAACAAATTTAAATCAGAGCATTGTAGAGATATTCAGCACTGTGCTGCATACTGGCTAACTTTTGATACGATACTAAATGAATACACAACTCCTGAGTGTCAACAATGAAAAACACCTCCTGAAAGATTCTGTCTCTATTGGGACCGACTCTGACATACAGGTTGTGCCTTGCGCACAAAATATCAAACAAAAACACTTATATGTCAAATATGATTTAAAAGGGACCTAAAAGAACTATTTTAGAGCAGTGGTTCCCAACTGCTGAAACCAGGCTTTATGCTCTCACTGGCTAGCTTTTCATCACAAATGCTGCCTTCCAGTCGGGTCCTGTTCTTTAAAAAACTTTGGTTTTGAAAATAAGAATGAATCATCTGCACGGCGTTGCTGAAACCCGTTTCATTTGTTTCATTACTGAAATGATTTTTGTGAATCTTGATTACTTCACTAAGTTTAAAAAACGAGCATGAGGATGAAAAGTTCAAATGATAAAAACCTTAACTTGATATAACTTAACTCATCTTCATGTGCACATAAAATTAACTTTAACAACCACACAGTGTCTGTACAGGCTGGTTATGAACCCCTGTAGTCGTTGAGGACTCCAGGTTGAAAATGACTGCTTTATAGTGTATTAAGCTTACTGGGAACAAAGAGTTAACTCTGACTCCTGAATGATAAATCTAAATAACATAATCTGACCGATAGTTTGTATTAAACTTTGTCTAACTTGTAAAATTTAATGTTTAAAGTAGGTATTTTTGTTTTAACTTTTAGGTGATAAACTGACCAGCGTCAGCTCCTAAAATAACCACTATAAATAAATAAATATATAACAAAAAACAACTGCTCTACACTGAACATGAAGGGTTAAAGGGTGGTTCAGAAACTAAATGAGCTTTTCTTGCTTTGCAAACAAAAACTGACCTTCAGTTTGCGCAACTTGCACATCAACCCCTCGATCGTGTGAAAAATCTCATCCACATTTTTGATCACATGATTCTGATTTGCAGCTTGCAATTGGCTGCCTTTTTTTTCTTCTTCTTGTTCGAGCTGCATCGTCTCTGACTGGTTGAACTCTGTAGAGGAGGCTGCTTCCTCCTCTGGTTGCATCTGAAATGCCATCTCTCCCACCGGAGGCTGAGGAAAGCTGGTGGCGGTGGGCGTAGGAGGGTCGTTGATATCATCAGTAAGGCTCTCGCCCTGCTCTGTGGGCATTACCAAGTAGAAAGTGTTTCCTAGAGAAGAGAAATGGGACTGGTGAACGAGTTCTTCATGATTACAGAATCCATGCTGCATCTGTTTGTACACGTTTGATAAAAGCGAGAGCACTGGACCAATGCGGTCATCATTACCCTGCGTTTTGGCCTTGCCTCTTGACTTGGATGATTGATTGGAGGGGAGGCCGACATCATCAGTGATGTCATCAGGGACAGAAGAACAGGAAGGAGGAGCAAGAGGACCCGCAACCACAGCTATGCACCAAGGATAGATGTGCAACAGAGAAACAGTGTGATGTAGAGCGGAAAGGAGTGAAGAATCAGGATGAAACAAGGGTGTCATTGTGGTCAAAAATACAAGCAAATCAAAAAAAAAAAGAAAAAAAGTCCCAGCATGCAGAGAAACAACATGCAAAGAATCATGAGATTTAATTAAAAAACAAAGTCACCTTTAATTCAACTTAATATCTAAAGGGAGACAACAGTTACCAAAGAGAGAAGCCGCCACAGCTGGAGAGTAAAGACGACCAGCCGTCTAATTCCCTGATCCGTTACCTTTCCTCACAACCTGAACGCTGCACGGCCGCGAGTCCTCTGGCTCCGCGTCCCATTCACTGGTGCTGAAGTTCAGGACGGTCTCCAGAGACTCTGGTCGCTGTCTCGCAGTGAAGGAGCTCCTTCCATTGGTCGTCTCGTTGGTGGGTGTGTCGTCTGAATCGTGGCTCCAGCCGTCTTCTTCCAGATCCCGCAATATGAGCTGCCGAAGGGTTTCAACTGTGAGAAGGACACAAGCACACCCGGAAAAAAGTTCCTTATTAAGTGTTGAATTCTTCTTATATTTACTCTTAAATAAAAATGGGAAATCATCCATTGGTTGCTGTGGGTTTACCATCTTGCAAAGCAGCTTCTGCAACACCAAACGCTTGTCCTTCACTGCAGTTGAAAGCTTCTGATTGGTCCGTGGGGGTGTTGTCAGAGATATTGTCATCGTTTGAGGAATGAGTCTCTGTGGAATCAGACTGCTCCGCCATGGAGGTGTCTAATGGATTTCAATCAGTTGTTAATGGAGTTTAAAAAAAGAAGTAATAAGCCCACATTTTAAGATTATGAAACGTGAGACTTTTACCTCCGAAGACGTTACTGCCAGTTGAAACGGGGGAAGCACTGCGTAGACTGGGTGAGCTAAAGAAAACAGGACAAAGACAGTGGGAGGGATGTAGAGAGTCTAGACATTTATGCTGAAATCACGAAAAAGACACATTTACTCACGACAGCGGCATCGTGTGCTTGATTAGAGGCGACGAGCCTCCAGCTGAGGAGATGGTCTTTTCTAGTAAATCTTTCCAGCTGTAAAGCAGAAAAAAAAGTTAGCGCACCATTTAAGCATGCAAAAGGTTTATAATTCATTATTCCACAGGAGAGGACATACTTGTTTTTCTCTGATGACGTCCCCGCCACCAGCTCGTAGATCTGCCTCTCTGTGGTGCTGATGACGTACAAAGCTTTGTTGTCTGGAGAGAAACCACAAGGTGGGAGGATTTGAGACCCAAAACAAATTAATATGCATATCCAGAATCTAAACTTTGCCTCTCTAAGAGACACTTTCAGGGTACCTGTAGCGACTGAGCGGACGAGCAGTGAGTCCAGCTTCACCAGAGGGCTGAATGAAGTCTTGCTATCTCCGCCTCCACCTCCTCCTCCTCCCAACCAGCGGGATGGATATCGGAGCTGCAGCCGGTCGTCCGGGCCTCTCTGAAGAAGGACCAGGTAATCCGACAGCAGCAGCGCCTGGATCTCTGGAAGAGGAAAACAGACACGATTAAAGAAAATAAAACCAAAAAGACGACACTGTGCAGATGAACCAGAATGATACCGACCGATCTGCTTATCTCTGTTAATCCTCCAAGTGAGAGGCCCTTCATGAATCATTGTCTTGGTGGTGAGGTCCAGATTCTGAGATAAAGGAGTAAAACAAGTTCAGACAGTTTTTTTTTTTTTATTTATTTAATTTAATCTGAACTCTACAACTAAACTCTTGTCCAACCTTGAACTGAGGAGCAGCGTCCAGTCTGCGCTGGTATTGGCTGAGGCATTGACGATGTTCTGTTTCCCTGACACCCTCGTTGACAACCTGCAGTATCCCTCGGCAACAAGCCTGCGCACGCTGAAGTGCGGGGAGGTCCGATGAACCGGCTGCAGGAAAAACAGTCACATCTTTCTTCAAAACCATGTTGTAATTTTTACACACGACTTATGATGCCCTGACTCCTCACCCTCTGTGTGTTTGATGATGTTATCCAGCAGCAGAGGGTACTTGGTGAGTCTCAGCATCTCGGACACCAGCAGGTCTTTGAGCTGCAGCCGTCGACACTGAGGACTTGCTTCACACTCCTGAGTGAAAGTAAATCAGAGCTTTTAGAAATGCAGCAACCACATAAACACAAAAATGCAGAAACATGGAGCATGAAACCAACATTGGATGTGTTTTATCCAAAGTGTGTGTGTGTGTGCACCTGTATAAGATGAGCGAAGCGAGGATCTTTCCGTTTTTTGTTCTTGATGAGCTCCAGAGCCTGAGTCTGCTGGCAGCACAGCAGCGTCGCCTGATCCTGAAACTCCTCCCCAGCTGCACCCTCAAACTAAAAGCAAAAACCACACCGCTGTTGACAAACTCAACAGATTCCACAAAAACATCTTCGTCACTACAATAAAAACCGACATATGAATCTCACCCTGGCAAGCATAACGTCCCCGATCTCCTGAACTGTGGGAGTTTCTCTTCGCTTCTTCATCGCTTCGCACAGACTTGCTGCAAAGAAATGATGCAGAAGCAACATTAGGACATACATAAAAGGAGCTAAATCTCACCATAAAGCAGGTGTGTATGCTGATATAAGAACAGTGAAATGAGTGAAACATCGTTGAATGGAGTGTGTTAGCCCCGTAACACACCGTGACTTTATGGAACAAAGTAAAGGCCCAGAGCACATATTAACTCTGCAAAGCTGCAAGCTGAGATTACACGGCAGTTATGACTTTTTCTTAGTATTAGTTTCAGTTATTATCATGTAGCTAGCAACACACACAGACTCAACGCACACCTTGAAACACAAACAAAAGCATCGTACCAAGCATGAAGTAGAAACAATACTCTACAAAAATAGAGAGAGGGCTGCCTCCATCACGGTTACTTTTCATAGAAATAACACCAGTAAACAGCTTAATTGTAAATGTGCCATTACTAGTTTCTCCTTTAAACATCATCATTTTGCTGATAATCTGCATGTTGCTGAGCATCTTTTAGATGAATATAAAGCACACAGTGGCATCAAAGTGAAGTAAAATAAAACTGGAACATGTCTGTAACGCAAAACATTTTATATTCTTAATTTACTATTTGCTAATTTAAAATAAATTTATTCCAGAAAATTTTAATTTAAAAACATTAGACACAACAATGTGTTTTTCTCTTTATTAGACAGACTCTTCGGACTTTTCCGGGCTCAGATGAAGACTCACCGTGGAGTTTGTAGACATGATGCAGGTTCGGGAAGATGCAGGCCAGCTCCTCGGAGCTCAGCACAGACCTCATCTTCTCAAAGAAAACCTTGTCCAGAACCCGTAGGGTCCGCAGGTGGGACACCTCGGTGGTGTACAGCTCTGCAGATGAAGAGGAAATGGACTGTTAATATCAGCGCATGTTTAAGGAAAGAATCTGGATAAAACTACAACTCTCACGTCTCATGATTCTTTGATTGTTAAATCAAATCGTACCGTATATGACAGCCTGCCGGTCCACTTCCCTCGGGCTGAGTGTTGCAAGCAGCTGAGGAGGAACAGTATCCTGCCAGTTCTGACCATCACACAACTCCTCCTCCAACGCTGCAGCATCTGGCAGCAGCGCTAACGTTGAATCCACACTCCTACAAATATATATGTAAACACACAAGTGGAGGAGGTGTGAGCGGAGAGATGGAGCGATGGACAGACAGAAGGAAAAACAGACATCAATGTGGATTTTAATTTCTTACTGTTTTAAACTAAAACAACCACTACAGAAAAAAAGTTTCATTTAAGTTCACTTAACTGGAAGCAAGTCAAAGCTGAAATGTGAAGTGTCTACCATCTTTATTTTCTAATTAGTGCTCATCTTTCACTTCTGTGGGGAGAACTCAGTAACTCACCTGCGTCTAGACCGAGGGGTGTATGGGGGTGTAGGGTTCTCTAGAGACCTGAGTTTAAAAGAGTGGAGAGAAAGATGGCATAAAGACTCAAGGGTGTAAAGTGTTCATTTGAGGGAGTGCTTGTCTAAGTGATGGAAAATTTGACCCCTGTCTGCAGGCTGCAGCTTCCCAGCTGTTAACAGAAACTAAAATCGCTTTAAGGAGCCTGACTCTGAATCTTTACCTGGCAGAGCTGCTGGACGCAGACGACGAGGCGCTATGCTGCAGCAAACGGAGGCCTGACTGCTCCCTCTCATCCCCACAGTCCTCCATATCCACGTCGCTACGGGAACGGGGGACAGTCTCGGCTCCTGAAGCAACGCCCCGTCTGCGACCTTCTCCCTGAGCCTTCAGCGACTCGCTGCGTGCCAGACGCGTCGAGACCGCCGGACTGTTAAAAGAGAAGCCAGATAGAGGAATCGCTCCGATAAGTTGATTCTCCAGCAGATGATGGCACTTTTAGAGGGTGAGTCCCCACCTGTCCATGCCCTCCTCGCCCAGGCTGCTGGAGGAGAGCCGCTGGGGGTCTGCAGAGTCACCGCCCTCCTCTCCTGGCATGTCTGGGTTATTCTCAAACTGCTGAATGATGTTCCTAACACTGCCAGGACGAACTGTACAGACAATTTATTTATTTTTGCATGTTAAAATACAATAAAATAGTATATCCAATATTAACAGGCAGAGCTGTATATGATGAGGAATAACTTCAATGCAGGTTTGCTAAAAAGCAAATAAAAAAAAGAAGAAACACAAAAACGATGTACCTTCGGTGGGTGATAACGGGACATGGAATGCTACAAAACCAAAAACAACCAAAAAGACACAATAAATCAGAAAAAGACGCAATGAAAACACAAGAAATCAGTAAATAAACCCTTAAAATCAACAACAGAGCAAACAATNTAAATCAGAAAAAGACGCAATGAAAACACCAGAAATCAATAAATAAACCTAAAAATCAACAACAGAGCAAACAATGCTCCAAAAAAATAAAAATAAAAGTCAATATTATCTGACACAAACAATAAGAGGGAAAGTCACGTGTGTGTGTGTGTGAAAGTTTTTTCTAATGTGGTGCATCGCTGTGTCCATACTGATAGTATGGATAGCAGATATTGACCTCTGCCTGACTTCATTCGCATGAATAAATACTGCTGAGTGTGTGGAGTGTGATGAGTTATCATCGACTGTATATTTTTATTTTTTATTTTATCTTCTTCCCCAGCTCTGTGCACAGATGTGTGTGTGTGTTGAGTTTACTGGATTGAGAGGTGCTCCGGGGTTTGCCGATGTACTTCAGGATGGGGTTTCTTTTTTTATCCTCTCCATCTTTCTCTTTCTTGTTCCCCGTCAGCTGTGGAGAGACGAGCCGGTCACATCATACATTCATTAATCTTGTATCTCGTTTACTGACTGGAATTAACAGCTTCCTCAATCACATTAAAAATGCTAACATAATGTTAGAACTGGGTTTACATAAAAGAGGAAAAACATTTCATTAAAGCATCTTTAAATGTGAATATGATGCAACTGTGTGGCTAATTTGATTGACACAAGGAGAAGTGTTGTGTTTCACACAGCAGGTTAACACCCATCTGTTAACCTCTTCTTCACAACTACAAAAGCTAGCACAGTTGCAGGCAAGTTTTGGTCCTAGGAAGCTGCAGGTTTTCAGTGTTTCTCAGTTTCAAATGAACGAGTCAATGAGCAGAACTTGATGAGAAGCTGGATCAATTTAATTTGATTCAGGTGTGTTAGAGCGGGGAAACTGAAGGACTGTCTCTCCATGACCAGATTTGTCTACCCCAGGACAAGCAGGAGCTCTAAAGTGTACAGTTCTTTTCTCATGTTTATGTTACAGGCCTGTGTAATTGCTTGGGATCTGAACCAATGATTGGTAGAGTTTATTAGCTTTTTCCTGTTTGATAGGCTGGATGCTAGGACTGGTGCTTCCTAGTTCTGCATGTATCTCGTGTTCAACTTCTCATGAAGAAGAAGTTAATCAGCTTTGCAATTAAATTAAAATCGACCCAGATAACAACAGATTAATTGGTCTATCTTCATGATCACCTGTGAGACGCATTAGGCTATGAGGTATAGTAGCACAGCAGCAAACCATACAACCATGTATAGGCAATTTTAAATAAGAAAATGGAGTTAGCTCATGGGTACTCAAAATCAAATAAAATCATATAAAAAGGTAACATATTTTTATGCAAACTGTTATGGATAAACTAACAATATGACCACATATATTTGTCTTGCCTTTTTCGTCTTTAAGAAAGCGAGCCACTTCTCCTTCTCGTTGCTCAGACCGGGAAAGCCCTTGGAGTCTCTGAGCTTGATGCCAGAATGACGAAGGTACAGGAGCACAGCTGATGCCAGAGGAGAACTGACGGCGGGGAGGAGACAGGAGCAAACAAAACTACATGAGCATCAGGAGGGGAGAGCTGAGGAGTGTACACCAGAAGAGCAAACATGGCTAATAAATAAAGAAAAGTCTCGTTCTAACAGGCGCCGATGGTAGATCAAATCTCACTAGTAAAAAACAGACACTTCTTTTACCTTCGGTCTTCTTCATGTTTTGATCTGAAATAAGAAAAAAGAGAAAAGCAGAAAAACGCTGTAGATTAATAAAGTTTAGTTCATCAAAGTTAAATCCAGCTGCAAGCAGGTGTTAGAGGCAGACGGTAGCGCTTCAGTCATGTGACGGGAGTAAAGTCAAAGAGGTGAATGTCATGTGGTTTCCAGGGTTTGTGCTTCAGGAAATGACCTTTGTTATGACAGCTTCAGGAGCGCCGTCTGACACTTTGTAATAAACTATAAAATGGACTTCTTAAAAGCGACCCTGTTGCTAAGCAACCCTGGCAAACACTCTCACTGTATGTGTGTAAATGATCGGTTTGTGATCAGAGACACACTCTGACAGCTAGTTTTGATTTGGTTAAAGCCTGAAAACTAAACTGTCATTTAGTTTAGTCAAATTCTGTATATTGAGCTACAAAATGATCAAAGTGAGAGAAAACAATATGAAAACTTTTCTATTTGTAGACATTAAAGCAGAATATAGTGTAAARCTCCTATTTAGAGTCTTAAACCACTTTTTTWAATCTAGTTATAATAACCAAAATATTAACTTCTGACTTTATCATCATAGATACATGTGAACATTTTCCTCATGAGCCATGTTTTAGGTCAGTACTGGAAAGCTGCACACCCATAATGCTTTGGCTTTATCTCTGCAACCACAGCAGCCTTTTAAATACTTTTGAATGTGTTACTGGTGAAGAATGAATGAAAATGGGACACAGTACAGATGAAGATAGTTTCATGTTCGTTTAGAACAGCAACACTTTTAGGATGAATATGAATGTCAGTCTGGATCAATGCAGCTGCAGCTCTAACTTCTATGAAGTCATCGTGCGGTATGTAAATATAATGTATTATTTCTGCACAGAGCGACAAAATGAAGCAGAATAAAATTAGAGACAGTTCACGTGAAGTGTCTAAAATGACGATTCTGACACAATCTTGTATCATCTGTTGTCAATGTCCCCTAACTGGGGGCTCTTTTTCTTCTTTTTAACCCTTAAATGGTTAAAATAAGAAGTTTTGCTTGTCAGAACAAAGTAAATGTAAATAATTCCACGTGTTCTTTCTTAAGTGTCTAATAAATGATTACTGTGAAGCACTTTTGATCAACTGAATGTCTAATGAGAATAAAAATGCATTGTGTAAACAAGTCGGCTGATCCGATCGGCCTCGACCAGAACAAATTTTCAATCCAATGGAGAGGTGTGGTTTAAACTTTTTCATGACTGAATCAACAGGATAATAAGCATGTATACACTCATTCCCATGGTTTCTGTGGATGCTTGAACCATGTGGGGGCTGTGTGACATCATGAGTTTCAGGGAAGACCTGAAACATGGCGGCAGCAAAAAAAAAGGACCGGATTGTGGAAGATAGAAACTAAGAAAACCTAAAGAGTGAAAGATTACTGAAACTTCATACAGTCAAAAGGTTCAAAATAAATAAATAAATAAAACTTCTTTAGTAACCTTCTTAGAACTAGAAGGCATTGCGCATGTCAGAAGCTCTGATCCCGTCACTTTAAGCTTCGTGTAAACATGTCGGCTGGAATCTCTGATCAGATTGATTTCAGTCGGTTAGATGAAATATTTGTCCATGAAAACGTAACTATTATTTGACAGATGTGTTAATTTGGATCAATGCTTTTGGCTCACTGATCACTGAGCGGATGTATAATGTTCATATCAGTCGCGACACGTAATTTATAAAGCAGCTTGTTTCGTTTTACATCTCGTATATAAATGTTTATGAGTCAGCTCTTCTCTTTCTTCCAGCTTTGACATTTTGTTGCATCAGTTTTATGAGAATATATCAGAGTTAATCGTAGCGTCTTCCTGGGGTAGTTATTAAACGTGGTGCCTTCCTCTTTACCACACATGGAGATGTAGTCTGATTGTTTTTTTTCACACCAGTAATTTAGGTGTGATAGGATTTTACTGAACATTTTCCTCTAGTTTTTATTCATTAATGAAGGCGGGAATACGTTTTATTGTTGTTTTTTTTATTCTTTGTTAGTAAAAAAAACATTATTTGACAAAAACTTTAATGAAAGCTGTTTGTCATATTAGTTAACCCCGCCAGAGACAAAAGTTTAAATGAACAGTAGAAATCTCGTGAGTTTTGGTCGATATTCAATCAGAACTTTCTGCTTTAACATAATTCACTAAAATTCAGTCCGATTATCCATAAATTAAAACAAATTGCTCTCACCATGCACAAAAAATTGTTGCAAATCTAACAGTGTTTGGATGCTACAGCAGCATCTGTGAGGTTAAAGACTTACAATATCTCCCAGAGAGCGGTGACCTGTCTGTCCACCACCTGTCTCTCTTTGACTGGGTCTCCATCCAGGAGCTGCAGGTCTCCTTCTCCAAACAGAGAGCCAAGACCCATCATCTGCTTGTTCCTGTTCAAAACACAAACACAAAGCTTAACAGGAAACTACGAACTCCAGAGCTGTGAACATTACTCACCCAGGAAAAGTCTGAAAAGATGAAAGATTTATTTACAACGGCTTCTCGTCCTGCTTCTTAGAGCTATGCATCACTTTGGCTTGTATTTCCTGCAGCGAGGGCTCACGCTGAGAATCAGCGCTTTGAAAAGAAAATGTGATAAGGGAACTACAATGAAAGACCAGAAGTGATTAATTCTGCTTTCTCACAGCGAGCGAGTACAGAAGTACCTTTTGAGCCTGACATTTCTTTTCTGATCAGTCATTGTTGCTACAGCACGACAAACATGATCTTCAGAGCCGGATAAGTCAATAAAAAGAAGCACAATGTCTTCTTGTTTAAAGATTTAATAAAATTGTTTACTACTTTTAAGACCACTGAAGCTGCACTGTGCATTTTCCTAAAACCTGATTCAACTTCAGATGAAACCGTGTTGGTACAGAAATCTTGTTCATATTTCAAAACCAAATGGATTGTCATCTGGACATGCTGAATAACTCTCGCTGAGAGTTTAAGGGTGTATTGTTGCTCCCAGGCTGAAGCTGGGAAAAGACTAAAAATAAAAAAAAAACACCCCAAATGTCTCACGGAGATGTCAGCAGAGCCAACACTGTCACACTGTCACACACACTTTTCAGCTGATTCAACATGTTTAATTCAACTTTCGGCCATTTGAAAGGCAGAAAAAAAAAAAAAAGACTTTATTGGTGAGAGACTATCTCTATGTGACATTATTGAAAAACATCCACAAGATGCTTTATCAAAGATTTCATATTCTAAGCAGATTTCTTCTTTGGATGTAGTTTTATTTAAAAAAAAAAGTTTCTCAGATACTAATCGATTCTAAAATTTAGTATCTAGTTAGCTATTAACTAGCTTGGGGACCATCTGCCTCTACCCGCAAGCAGTCCCCANTATCAAAGATTTCATATTCTAAGCAGATTCCTTCTTTGGATGTAGTTTTATTAAAAAAAAAAAAAAGTTTCTCAGATACTGATCGATTCTAAAATTTAGTATCTAGTTAGTTATTAATTAGCTCGGGGACCATCTGCCTCTACCCGCAAGCAGCCCCCACCCCTACAGCAGCTCCCTGGAGGACCCAATGTTTACAACGATGTCAACTTAGCAACCCAGAGAGTTTAAAAAACATGAGTAGCAACAACTTTAGTGACTTTTTCTGGTGTTATAGGAGACTAAACACATATTGTTTACTGACCTAAGTATTAACTGACTTTCCCTTGTGTAAACATCAGATGTTCAGATGTCCAAAGGTCAGTAAATGCAGCATGTAATGTACTTCTATTTGTTGTTCTGCATCATCTCTACTATGTTCTAGATCATAATGCAGAATTCATTCAGCATCATCTCACCAACCGTCTACACATGATCACATTTCTGTCATAAAACCACCGGATGTTGACAAATTAAGTTAAACAGCTGATATTGACGAAGAAACTCTANCATAAAACCACCGGATGTTGACAAATTAAATTAAGCAGCTGATATTGACGAAGAAACTGATAAAACTGATGATTTGAAATATAGAGCGATATAGACATCTAAATCTGAAATATCAGTCCTTTCTACCACCTGTCAGCTTTACTGTTTGTAAAAGGTGCTGCCAAAAACCAATACTTAAAAATATGTGTTTGTATGAAGCATGAACTAGATTCCCCCTTCTCACCTGAACAATAAACAAACTCTACAAGAGAGACGGTACCTGCGACAGAAAAGCCGATCAGCTGATCACCGTCAGCCGCCACGGTTAACGAAACAACAGGAGACGGAGGAGCAGACAGAAAACCAGACAGCCACTAGACCAGCATCATTTGTGCATACCACAAAAAAAAATTAAAAGTCCCGCCGTCATAACAGAGAAATGACGGATTATTGGGCCTGTTTAGCCGTGCATGCGTTCAAAATATTAACGTTACTACATAAATTAGTTACTGTGGTTAACAGGTTATTTTTGACAGCTCTATTAAAAAGCTCATCTTTTTTAATGTTTAATTAATCTAGCTTTAAAAAGTAGATCATTTTAACTAGTTTGTTCTATTGTTTAGTTGATCTCATTACAACTATAGTGAAGTAAAGGGCAATTACGTAAATAAATACACTAACTACCAGCTGAAGCTTTTTTTTGTTTGTTTAGTTTTGTATTTTTGCACCACAGTGAGTCTGACAAAACTGTTCAGACTATACAAAGACACACAAACTAAAAGAGCTGTAAATGCATTTATTTCACATGGTTAATGCCTCTTTCTGTATTTATTCATATATTTTTGTTGGATTGTTTAGATTATGTTGTTTTTTTGTGGTGTTCTGACTTTGATTAAAAGAATAATACATTTTTCCCCCTCTATAGCATCGAAAAATACTATGAAGTATCAAGCACCATCCTTAGTGTCGGTACTGAGTTTGTAATTTCAGTATTGTAACAACACTATTTGGATGGGAAAATGTAAAAGGTAAAAATCCAAGTTCCCTGAAAACTCTCAGTATTCATGGCCTCCTGTCACACAGATGAAGAGTTAGTTGAGTAATGCACCTGTAGTCTTGTATCTGGTCCTGGATGTCCGGCAGCACCTGCTGCTGCAGCTCAGATAGAGGTCCCCTGATGTCCTCCTGGGCATGAAGTCGGCTTTCTGAAGGGACAATGGACACAACTTCAGTAGCTGCAAACTTCACGAACAGCTGAAATTTATCTATCAAGAAAGCTCTACGCAACTGAATGTATTTACAGTTCTGTAGAATAGTCTTGAGCCACCTACATATTTCTCACTTTCAGATTCCGTTTTATCTGTTGTAGATACTATTTTCTTGGCACTTCTTTGCAAAAACAACTTTTTACATGTAACAAACTGCACTGTTATTATCATTTAGTTATCTCTCTGGTAGTAAACGAAGTGTCTTTTGGTCAGTAACAAAGTAAAGTTACAACTTAAACAACTTGAAAAACTCAGTGTCCTGGAACAGATCATCCATTTACCTGCCAGCGTCCTGGAAACCTAACAACGACTACACAAGAACACTCCAAGAGAAGTAGTTTAAAAGAATTACAGAATAAAGTTTGACAGCAAAATATAAAAAATATTGGGTCACCCAACACTTTTGCACAAGACTGTAAACGCATGAACAAAACAAAACAAATTAGAAAGTACAGTAGCTTTAGGTTTTCTTACCTATGTCTGTGAGATACTCCTCTCGTACTTTGATTTTCAAAGGCTATTAGGAGAAAAGAAAGAAAGAAAGAAAAAGGTTTTCCATTTTTTAGAAATTCTGTATTAAGATGGTAAACCTGTAAGTAAGTACAGTTCTAAATAATGCTGGTGTAAAACTCACAAGAGAAATGTAAGATTAAAATCATGAAGACTTGTTAACACTTACAGCGTCTGGGTCCAGGAAATGGGAGCAGATCTGAGGAGCAAGTGCCCGGGCATCTTTAGGACTGGAGCCTAAGTAAGCTTCTACGGACAAGTAAAACAGCTAAAAGACAATAAAACATAAATATTAGAAGGTAAATCCAAGCAAAGTTCAAAATCTGTTTTCCTTTAAGTGTCAGTATAAGTATGGATGTGATTTGGGTNAGTGTATAATATGGGACCTTTAAGTGTCAGCATAAGTATGGATGTGATTTGGGCGTAATCCCCTTTGTTTCTACACATTTCCTTGAATCTAGACTGACCAGAGGGTTGGGGTCTAACAGCTGGGTGAACACGTATCTCATGAACACGGCCATGTGTGCTGGCCGTGACTTCAATGACTCGATGTCCTGGAACAGGCCATCCATCTACAAGAAACAGAGAAGAGAAAATAATGACAGAAAACACTAAGATGTAGCTATGAAAGAAGAAGAAAATAGAGCTGAAGTTGACAACGACATGTGAAACACACCTCATTAAAGGCATAGCCATCATAATCTTCATCTTCCTCCTCCGGGCTGATGATCTGGGCCTTTCCACCCTTTAACACACACAAACCGATTTCAACAACCAGAACTCATCTGGCCTCAAACTCAAAGACACCACCAGGTTTCTTCGGTCACTCATAAATCAAACATGCAGATCTCAGGCTTAAATGAAGAAGATAAGCTGACGGATGATCTCTTCTGTGTCTGTCGTCCTTTTTAAGCTGCTAGTCAGATTGATACGGTGCAAGATGAAGAGGGCCAGATGAAAAGGAAACATTTCCATGACGTTGAGAACCAGGATGCAGTCTCACCGTATCATACAGGGGGTTTGTGTCGGAGCTCTGACGTCTGTGATGGGTAGTCCTGAAGGGAAATGAGGGGGAGGAGTGGGGACTCTCAAAGGCCTGGGAAGGAGAAGGAGGAGGAGAGGCGTGGGAGGATGAGGGGAAGGGAATGATTGGACCATCACATGCGTAAACACACTTACAGTCTCACCCAGTTGTGAAAAGACTGAGACTTACTTCTACGTCTCCTTCACTTGAATCCACTGACTGTCGTCCTGTAAAACAGCAGGAAGCTTAAAAAAAATAAACTTACAGTATGTATAGCCACTATTGCTACAAAAATATATATTTGTAAGTGTGTATGGTTTCATACCTAGATTTTTACCTCATTAGATCAGGATTTATGCATGCTAAACTCTAGATCATATGGATTTGAATTCAGTTTAAAAACATGCAGATACAAACCTTCTCCTGCAATGATGAAGCCTGTGACAGATTCTGATCGTGTTCCCTCCTAAAAAGACAAAATAAAGCTTTAAAGCTGCAGCATGCAACAAAATCAAGAATCAAAGTGTGAAAGATTTCATATTTTATCAAAAATAGTGTTTCTGCTGGTGTCTAATAACTTTACTAAAATGAGACGTTTCTACTTGCCATTGGTCCACATACATCAGCTGCCCTATTTATGCCACCATTTTTACTACGGTGTCTCTGAATGGACAAATAACTGTGTAGAAAGTGAGAACCCTCTGACTTTTAAAACTGCAGTACCAGCTTAATTTGATAGATGCTAGAGGACCGTTCGAGAAAAGTAACACCGCATAAAGCACATAGAAAATGACAAGTAGCTACCTGTAGTGCAGTCATTGCCACACCTGAGGTCCACATGCAGATAAAAACATGTTTATGTCTAGAAGAATTTTGGCCACTGACAGCCACCGTCTATTCACAACTGGTCTTAGCATTTGAAGTCTTTTTTTATGCCCATCTTTACCACTCCATGTCAGTAATTCTTACACGTTGTACCTTTAAATGCTCATTACGTTTGCACATATTAATTATAGTAAGCAGCAGAAACATGACACGTAAATATGACATTGGATTTAAAAAAATAATAAAATCAGGGAAATAGCTGCTGTTATAGCAGCGACATGTGTTTACATTATAATGTTTTGTATAAGCCAAGCCAAAGATCAGCGGTAAAAAGATAATGCTTCTGATTATTTTTTATTCTATTAACCATTTCTTCTACTTAATATATGTATTTCTTTCTTGCCTCGACTAATTACCTTTCTTTGGTTGTAATTTTATCATCAAGAAGGTTGATGCTTTATACTAGAAAAAGAAAAAGCTCAACAGACAGATTTTCTCACCAGGTCTTGCTGAATCTTGACCCTGACTTGGTGTGCTCTCCTCTTGGCGCTTTCAATCCGCTCCTCCAGCGATGGCGATGGATTCTTCAGCTGCTCCTCCATCAAGCCCTGCAAAATCAGCCAAGCGCTGGTCATTGATGGCGGATTTCAGCCACACAACAAATGGAATAGAAAACGGGACACAGTTCACACACCTGCAGTTCGGCTTCTTCCTGCTCCAGCATTTTCCTGAGTATCTGAGTTGCATGTTTCTGCACTTCTGGATCCTACAAATAAAAACATGTTTCTCACACAAAGAGCAAAGAATGCATTCTAACCACATAAAGTCCGTTTCAGAAGTCAGAACTTTATTTTTCTTGTCCTGAGTCATCACTCGCCTGCAGTGGTTTGGGTCCTGTGATTCTTTGGGAAGTGCCGCTGCTCGGTCCAGACGGTAAGGGTGGAGGTGGAGGTGGGGGAGCCTCGCTACCTAGAGATGTTCTCTGATTCGGAGTGAGGTCAGTAGGGAGGGGTTCCAGGGGTAAGGAGGCGGCTGATGGGGGCGGTCCTTGTAGTGTAAGAGCGACATATGTTCCAGCTTTGAGATGACAAAAAAGAACAAATCAATAAAGGAGAGGGAAAAATCAAAGTAAAATNAGATGACAAAAAAGAACAAATCAATAAAGAAGAGGGAAAAATCAAAGTAAAATCAGACCGTTTTGAAGCAGTCAAACACAGATCAAGATCTTTTAAACTCACATTTTATGAGCTTCACCACCTCCTGATGTGACATAGAGGACACCAACGAGCCGTTCACCTGAAAGACACAAAACACAGACAGAAACACGCTTAAAACAGGACGAGAACAACACCTCTCAGTTCAAATGTCTTCCTCAGAAACAAGTAAAAACCTTTATGATCCGGTCCCCCTCCTGAACCCCAGCCTTGACCGCTGCACCACCTGAGGACAGGTACACAGTTAAACTTGCACAGAAGAAGAAGTCACACATCATAGGAGGGTTATATGTGGGTTATCTTGGCTTAATTTGGTCATTATTCATTCATTCATCCTTTTTCTGTACCGCTTAGTCCAAATCAGAGGTTGTCAGAAGCTGGAGCCTCTCCCAGCAACGAGGAGGTGAGAGGCAGCTCACCAGTTCACATTTGGTCATTATTTAGACAACAAAACGATAGTTTTAGGGTTTTTTGGACTTTTTCCAAATACAACCAATGATTCAACCTGAAACCGGTTAACTGGTTTAAGGCTTTAACATGTGCAACTTGTGGGTTTTTAAAAGAGGATTTCTATGAACTCTGGAAAAAGAAATCAACTTCATAAAAAATTAAATAAAGTACATTTTCAAATAAAACTAAACAAAACATTGTAATTTTTTAGACCTGCATGAATGCCACCAGACAGGATGCAACAACAGACCTTTCACAACTTTTACTTTCTCTTTTACTGCTTTCTGTCAGCCAGGTGAGGGAGTGAGCTCTTAGGGGAGGCAAAAACACACAAAACACATTGCTGTGTCATTGTGAAACTAAATGTTGCACAACAATTGTTTAATCTCAGTTATCTTTGTTTCGCAATGACTGAAAGTCAAAAGCAAATTGAATTAGATAAGCTGGCTATCTCCGTCACATGAAGCTCAGTATACGTGATCTGAAGTGTTTTATAATTTGACAGCATTGCATCAAATCCATGAAATACACAGAAATAATTTGATCTAAAATACTTAAAAAAGGAGAAAAAAATATATTTAATGGTAGTTTGTTGCAGAATCCCTGTGGAAAATACAGGTGCTCGTAATAAAATTAGAATATCATGAAAAAGTTGATTTATTTCAGTAATTGTTATTCAAAAAGTGAAACTTGTATAATGTAGACATTCATTCCTCACAGACCGACACATTTCAAACGTTTATTGCTTTTAATTTTTNCACAGACTGACACATTTCAAATGTTTATTGCTTTTA
>CM047979.1:27245012-27256058 GCA_026261665.1 Melanotaenia duboulayi
TTTAGGCTTCTTCTTCTTTGCTAAACCTATCATGCTCAAAACTTTCCTGCAAGAGGTTTATGGCAACCATGACAGTAATAATGGGAGGATAGCTCCCTCTTGTGGCCATTGGTTACAATTACAATAAGGGAATCAGATATTGTTTTAGGATTTTCACATTTCAGCTATTTCTATAACATGAGCTATTTCACTTTCACTTTAGCACCTTCTGCATACAGAAAAATTATCTGTAAAATAGATAATAACTATAATGATTTTCATTTATAGCAGAAAAATAAACTGTCATAAATACTATAAATAGACAACATAAATTGGGTGGCATGGCTCAGTGGGTAGAGTGATCGTCTTGTAGCCRGAGGGTTGCCGGTTTGATCCACATCAAGCTCATGTCCCCCGAGCAAGACACCAAACCGCAAATTGTTTCTGATGGGTTGTGGTTAGCGCCTTGCATGGCAGCTTCCACCATCAGTGTGTGTGTGTGTGTGTGATGTATAATGTGAAGCGCTTTGGTACAGTATAGTGCTATTTAAATACAAACTATTTACCAAATGTACCAACATCAAACTAAAAAACAGACTGCAGCCAAATATGTAAAATACAAAAACACTTTTTTTAAACAGCTTAAGTCCATTATCATTTAAAGATGTAGGCAGCTTACAAAATTACAGCAACCATGGTTTAACCTCTTTGTAGCTCTTAAAGTAAAAAAAAAACTGTTCATAGGAAATAAAAATCATTAACTGGTGTCAAATGTTTTGACATCAGTTACTTTGTGTTCAACTGAAGTGCACAAAAAACTCCCCTACACATGTCCAGGCAGGTCCACAATGTTTTCTGCAGTGTATGAACAAACTGAGTTGAACTCCATTTTTAATTTAAGTTCTTGCAGACTACAAACACTGAATGTGCATTCTGTAATTATGTATTTGAGAGTGTAACATCTGAGGATCAAACTGCCAAGCTCCCCACTTCTGGCCATGACCCAGATGGGGTAAGCCCATGTGGCCTGGCTCCAGGAGGGTGGCACTGTTTCCCTAGGTGAGGTCACTGCATTAGGGTGTCCGTCTATGAGGTCTTTGAATCCTCTGAGGCCACTGACCTCGGAGAACCTACTAAGGGTTAATGTCACAGGCTTAACACCATGGGGGTGCTTAACCCTCATCATCATGATTAGGTGGCAATTCACACCTCCCTGGTGAAGAGTTCCAGGCACGTCCCACTGGGAGGAGGGCCCAGGGAAGACCCAGGACATGCTGAAAAGACTATGTCTCTTTGCTGACCTGGGAACACCTCAAGATCCCTCCACATGGACTGGAAGAAGTGGCTGAGRAAAGGGAAGTCTAGACTTTCCTGCTTAGGCTGCTGCCCCTAAAACCCAMACTCAGGTAAGTGGAAGAAAATGGATGGTTATCGAGATCATCAGCATCAGTGTGCTTTTGTGGCAAAAACTTGAGTAGTGAGTAGCACATAAAACCTGAAAATTGTGACGAGACAGAGAGCTATCTCTGCTATATCTCAGTGACACAAGCAGTGTAGTAGACTCCTTCATGCCCAAGGTGAACATACCCCGGAAGTAGTCGCTACTGGCAGCCAGGATAACTCTGTGGACTAAACAAATATGGTAAAGGGTTAAAATCTCAGGCCATGTCATGCAATAAATAACATCAGGAGTGATGATCCTTGTCATGAAGTCCTACAAACGGAAATGTTGTGGTAAACGCAGCACAGAAACTTGCAGCTCATTATTTGGCCCTGGCATCTTTCCCATGTTCTCCCATTTCTGTAAGGCGGCATCATAACGATGTACCATCTTAGTGTCACTGTAGTCCTCCTGGCTGTATCCACCCAGCACATAAAACTTTCCCTCCAAAACGGCACTTCCTGCTCCTACATGAGGCACCGGCAGAGGTGCGAAGGCAGTCCACGAGTCAACAGCTGGATTGTACACTTCACAAGCAAGCTGGTCAGTGACAGCTATGTTATCATGTGTGGTGATTCCTCCTGCTACATAAAGATATTCAGCCAGGGTCTCCATGCAGTGATTAGCTCGAGGTCTGGTCATGTTTGCCAGATAGGTGCTTCCTGTGTCTGGGTGGTACAGGATCATGGATGCAAGACATAGGTAGTCATTATTTAGCCCTCCTGAGATGAAGATCTGCCCTTGTAAGACCTTTGCAACGTGGCCACTCAAAGGTAGATCCAAGGGCCAGGTGAAGCTGAAAGAGAAAAGAAGGTTTACACTGAAATTCTGAAACACTGCAAGCTGCAATAAGTGTGTAATTAGTGGGGTCGGTGTAGGGACCAGTTGAACTAGATGTGAGGTCACAGGACTAATAGTAGCAAAAGTTACAGAAAATTTAAAAAGCAAGATATGATGTTCTTGATTTATCTATGACACCACTGCTGTTGTTTTTTTCTGTCATGGTCCTAAAATTAACACTACCTAAACACTAATCTCATCTATTGTCATCATATTTATTCAGTTTGGTCTCACGGGGGCCACAGTCCTGCAAGTTTTCAATGTTTCCCTGTTCCAATACACCTGACTCATCAACCTGATCCAACAGCCTATGAATTCTGCACATTGACTCATTAATTTGAGTCAGGTGTGTTGGATGGAACAGGGAAACATTGAAAACCTGTAGGACTGTGGCCATTGTAATACTGAATTGAATAGCCTGGTATGTACCCTAAAAATTCAGCAACTCTGGTGTGAGTCCTCTAATGCGCCCCCTGTTAGAATCCTCCAGTAATAAGAGTAGAACACAAGCTAAATGTGAACATTTATGCTCACATTGCCTAACTGAGCACCAAGTAAAATAGTAAGTATGTTCTTTGTTTTTTTTTTTACTAGTGTGTGTTTAATGATTGGCTTTAGAAACATGTCAAGTAGTTTTGGTGGTTGAATTTTGACATTATTATCAAACCATAACTACTCCTATTTGGTTGAAACACTAACTTAAATTGTATTTAGAAGTATACAATAAGTTTAACTAGGCTTGTTGTAGCATGCCTGCTAATGTTAGCTACAGCTACATTATGTTCTCTTCACTGAACCTCAACTGATTCTCATTGACTGTTCTATTTTTGGAAGTCTTTTACTGCATTCTTCTGCAGATGAGCTCTCTGGATTTCAGTCCTCAGAAAGGATTAAATCAAATAAAAGACACCTGAAGTCAGATTTTAAGCTCAGCAACTCAGGCAAGGTTTTTTTTCAATCCCAAATTCTCCATCTTAATCCGTCGCCCAGCAACAGAACCCAGAAAATGTGGATGAATACAGTTTCACTTTTTCGAATATATTTAGCTTTATAGTAGCTAATTTAACCCAGTTGCTTTGCTTGAAATGAATTTTGTCACTAAAGTTTTTATAATTCGAGCATTTTCCTTTACTTAAATAAATGTGCAGTTCATTAATGTTACAAACCTTAAGGTTCTTACATGAAAGAAACATTAAATCAAGCATAAACCATCATTGAATCCTAGCTTTTTTTCATTTTCTGTTCTCACAATTAATGCAAGGAACTCATTGGGTTTTAATTCACTTAATTTGATAGAAATCAAAACATGAATGCTTGGTCATTGTCTAAATGTAAGACAGCAAATCAAATATGTGGCACATTTCTGTTTTAAAGAATAATAATTGGTCTAATACCTCCAAGAGTTAGTAGTGGGACAATAGCATTCAACAGTATCTATATGGTCAGGATCACAGTGTCCTCCAATGGAGTATACTTTTCCATCCAATACAACCACAGAGAAAGCACATCTCTTCTCCTGCATTTCACGCAGGTACTCCCAGCTGTTTTGAAGAGGGTCATACCTACAAATGGGGTAAAATGAGATAAATGTAAAAATACAGCATGAAATGTGTGTATATTACATAATGTTAATGACATTCCCCCGCCTGACATTGATAAAGTCCTAGGTGTTAGTGCATAATAAAAGAGAAGGATCATCTGGTCCTGATCAGGTCTTAAGATGAGGTAACTACTGCCTCAGAGGAACAACATTACATGACTTGTTACACTGTGTAGAGAGTAGAATAAAGCAGCTACATGCTACTAAACGAATGCAGCTGATTGATCATCATCAAATATAAATAGGCTACCTCTAAAAAAGCAAAGGTCTGGGCTGTCTGCTAGTCCAGCGTACAAGTGTGTGTTTTATCAAAGAGGAACAATGACTGACCATCAATATGGGAAAGAGGATAAGGCCATTCCCAAACAATCTGGTGTTCATTATTCTAAAAAGAGAAAGATTATTCTCAGGTGGAAAACAATCAAGACAGCTGCCCACCTTCCCAGGATCAGACATCCCAGCAGGTTCACCCCAAGGTCAAAGAAAATACTAAGATCCACATCTCAGACTCTACCGGCCTCAGTCAACATGTTAAATACGAAATCTCTTCAAAGAACATGACAGCACAGCTTCAGCTTGGAAACTTGCATCTGATCAAACCATAGGACCTTTTGAACAATGTCTTTTGGACAAATGACAACTTTGGAGAAAACCAAACACAGCAATTACCAAGCACTGTGGAGGAGGGCTGGTGACTTGGGCTCAATTTGGAGCCACAGGACCTGAACGCCTCGCAGTCACTGAGTTGACCATGAAGTCCTCNCTGACCTGACCTGAACGCCTTGCAGTCACTGAGTTGACCATGAAGTCCTCTGTATGCTGTAGTATTCCAGAGAGAAATGTGAGGTCATCTGACAGTTGAAGCTTGGCTGAAACTGTGTCATGCAGAAATTATCCAAAACACAGCAACAAATGGCTGAAAAAGAAAATAATCAAAGTGCTGCAACAGTCCAGTCCAAGTCCAGATTTCAACTTGAATTAGATTTTATAGGGGGACCTGAGAGCTGTGCATAAAGAAACCCTGACGGAATCAAAGCATCACTGTAAAGAAAAGTGGGTCAAAATTCAACGATGTCAGAGACAAATAACATCGAACATGATCACTTTAAATTGTAGTTTGTATGGTGGTTCTACAAGTTATTAAACATCATAACACACTGCCTCTGCATTCTGACTTTGAGTATGTGAAATAAATAATGGCACAGTGTTGTATATCATGTATTCTTGGTCATTTATTTACAAACAACATTACTGATTTGACTGTATGTTGCATTTATATACCTGGCTCTTAATCTGTCTTACCTATAAACAGAGTTCAAGGTGTCACCGATGCCATAATATTTCTTTCCTCCAAAAACATACAGTTGTCCATTAAGCACAGCTACTTCATGACTAAACCTTGCTGGTTCTGGCATCTCTCCCAATCTTCTCCACTCCATGGCTTTTTTTATCCCCGTATGGTTTCTCAAAGAATTCCCAAACCAGATGTCCCTGCTGATGCTGCGACTACCCAGGTCTTCAGAGATCTGGTCACCTCCAGTTAAGACCAGACTCTCTTTTGGCAGATAGATGCGACACTGGCTCTGCGGTGCAGTCTCATTGGAGCAGAACTCTTCAAAGATTGCTTCATAAAGCTCTGTCAAGCTAGGATCAGACCACATGTTCTGAGACTGGACTTCTTTGAATTCCATAAAAGTCATCAGTGGAAAATGGACTGTTTTCATCAGCTCTTTTGCAAGTCTGAGCCGCTTGTTGGGGTTTGCTTGAATCCATGCTACGACTGCGTTGAATACAACAAGCTCAGATGGAACACAGAGTGAGTGACTGTTTAGGTATTTGAAGAGCTGTTTAGCCGGAAGGTCCTTGAACTTGGAGGTGCCTGCCACCTTTTGGAATTGCCGCAGGACAAAATCATCGGCAACTTCAAGAAGATATGTTATTTCGTAGGCTTCAGCGAAAGACACCACATCCAGGCAGTTGTGAGGATTTAGCTCTTGTTGGAGGAAGTTCAGGCATAATGAGAGAGCAGGCTGGTACTGGAGCTGGAGAGCAGTGCTGGTGATCTCAAAGACACAAGTCCAGCTGATGGAGAGAGCCCCACTGTAGGAGCTGTCAACTATAGCTTCCAGCTCCCGAACCAACAGGAAGGGAAGGCTCACACAAGGCTGGTTAGACTCCTTCATGCCCAAGGTGAACATACCCCGGAAGTAGTCGCTACTGGCAGCCAGGATAACTCTGTGGACTGAGAAATATGGTAAAGGGTTAAAATCTCAACTAGCATATTGTTATATAATCAAAAAGTGGAAATAAATACATTTAAAGGTTAACAGCTGGGCTTAAAATGGCATCAACATGCTTCTCAAGTAACAACTCGTATTTTGATCTCACCTTCTCACTCTATTTACAAATAAACACTTGTATTAAGTTTGTTGGCAAAGGCCAAATGCCAGAATCATGCATATGCCCACACCCCTAGAGCTTAGTTATTTAGACCCTTGCACACAACTTTCCTCCAAGTTATATCCAGATGCAGCAAGATTCATTGAAGCAAGTCCTGAAACATAGTCCACTCCTGAATTCAATGGTTTACAGCTGGACAAGAATGGCTCAATGCCTGAAAGATTTACAGTTATATCCTTACGTGACCCTTGTGCATAAAATATGGAATAACTGGAGTTTAAAAAGTGCAGCATTTAGCCACAGGAGTGTTTAAATAAATCAGTGGCAGTTAAAGTTTGCGATGGACAGCTAAGATCACAGCTGATTTGGAATATAAGAGGAAGATCAGTCCATTAACAGACCACGGTACAGAAGAAATGTCAGTCATGGTGATAATAGCAAACTCAATCACTATTCTAAACACTATTACAAAATGCTATGAAGCCTAGAAATGAACACGACTTAAAACACTTGGCAGAGCTATAAATACCAAGAAATCTTAAGTATTGCTATCTTAGATATCAAAGTTATTAATAAACACTTTGCTAATGTGCTCACTCTGCAGTGAAGGATAAAGTGTCAATATATGTCTTCCTGAGGTGAAAGAAAATAGACAAATCTGAAAAAAAAAAAAAATGTTTAGTCATTTTTAGGGATGGTGGAACTGTGTATGACCCAAATTTGAGGGCTCTAAATGGACTAACTGGGGAAGTACTTACCACGAAGCGATCCACTAAGGGTTTCCAGAACGACATCACAGCCCACTCTGTCCATCCACAGCTCTTTGATTGCCTGAAGGCTGATCATCAACTGCTGTGCAGCAGAGATCTTTTCTTTTTTCTTGTTTCCAGCACTTTTTGCAAGCCATTCCTCTTCCTTGGCACAAAGATCCAACACCCGGGGCACGCCGAGTGTTTGAGCTGCAGCTTTTATCTGCTCCAAGTTATGCTTGTTCAGACATGATATGAGTCCACTGTAAGCAAACTCCACAACTGCCTCCAACCCGACATGATCCACCTCTGGGCCAAGAGACACTGACCAGACACGAACGCCAGCACTTATGTCAATGTGTATTCTTTCGTTAATTCTACTATTTTTTACTTTGCTTCCACTTAGGTTTTTCCAGATGAAGGAGCTGACAGCAGCCAAGACTGGAGAATGCACACAGAAACTCTGCCCATCCTCTGTTTGCAAAGTGAGGTCAGTGAGAAGGGAGGAATCCCTGAACTCACTCAGAGTGAGGAATATCTTTACTGGGTAATTGTCTGTGCAGTATATCACCTCATCTTCATCTTCATCATCATAATCTTCATCCTCATCGGCTGAGCATTCTGCTTCCTCCTCATCTACAGACTCATGTTGAACATCTTCGTCTTCATCTTGAAAGTCTTTTTGAGATTCCCAAGGTTCTGTGGCTGTCTCTTCATCATCTGTTGACTTCTCACTTCTGTCTTTTTCAGTCCTGCCCATAGTCCAAGATTCAAAGACGCCATCTTTATTTTTCCACAACTTTTCATCTGGATCTTCTTGTTCAGCTGAACCTTCATCCTGGTTTCCTTCATATTGGTTTCCAGCTTTGTGCATGGAACCTGTCTGAGAATCTTCAATGCTAGCAGATCCCTCTGAATCTGAAAAATAATCCCCCTCTTCTTGTCTTCTACTTTCTTGGTTTTGCCAGATGTTCTCGACTCTGAGTTTTTCCTCAAGGTGATGTCTTCCAGTTTGTTCTTGATCATCATCATCATCCTCCTCCTGAAACTGATCTTCTTCCACCATCTCCACCTCATTGTCTTCATTCTCCACAGCTTCACTCTCGGTGTCATTATTTTTTTCTTCTTCCTCATCCGCATCAATCTTTTCCTCCTCATCCCTCCAGCCTTCCTCATCTTCCCTTACCTCTTCATTCTCGTTAATATCGAGTTCCCCTTTCTCCTCATCACGTCTTGTATTTCCTTCAGACATCTCAACTTCATCTTGATCTTCATTTTTCTTCTCTTGAAATCTTTTCTGAAGACTGCTCCCTCCTTCATCAGTTTCTGCTGTCTTCTCCTCATCCCTCTTCTCTCGTTCTTCATTTTTTTCCCCGTCCACATATACATCCTCCTCATTGCTTTCCGCATCCTCATCTTCCTCCTCCTCCTCCTCATCTTCTTTATCACTCATGTGTGTGTTAAGCCAGCGGCTCAGCCTCTCTCTCAATCGTTTCCTTCTGTTCTCCCCCATCTGTCTTTTCCATTCCTCCCAGTCTTTCCGGAGGTGTGGATAGGCCACAGCCATATTCTCCAGTATTCCTTTAATCTTTTCCAATACCTTCAACTTCCCAGCACTTCCAAACCTCAGGAACCAGAAATATTGCAGATTGCTTATTTTTTTAACCCAGTTTTTGAGGGAAATTTGCACCTAAAGTTGCCAATGATGAATATCCAGCTGTACTCTGCTGCTGGATGTTGCTGTTATTGTTGCAAGCAGCTCCGAGTCTTATCCTGTCAACAGCTCTGTTGTCTATTTGCGCCTCTCCTGCAACTTGCTCCTCTTGTACATGAATGCTGCAGTGGTACAAGTGCCCAACTATCCCGCATGTAACCAAACAAGCTGCTATTTACAGTCTACTATATCACCGGGTAATTGAAATTCTAAACGCTTTAATGTGTTGGACTGAGACTTAACAAAGGTTTGTAAAGGTTTGATGCACCATATGTTGGGTCGTATTTTCTATATTGTTCCTTTAAAATAATTCTACACTTTCTTTATTTTTTTCATATCTATTAGCTTCTTATTGTGTTACATTGTTGTATAAAGATGGTCATTGTATGTTTCTTTGACAAATCGTTTTCTTCATGTTCTTTAAATATTCCACTTTGCAAACTGAAACCTCAGAAATGACTGTTACTACAATGCTATGGTTCTTCAATTTGTACAATAAATATCATGCCTAGCAAGAATTAAATAAGACTGAAACCTGGAGGCAGCTGGATTGACGCCCATCTGGGGCTATGAACAGCGATATCTCAAGGAGCCTTGGCAGGAATTTAATTCTAGAGCATATGACTAGGGGATCAGTAATAAATACCAAGAGGGTCACATTGCTTCTCCACATCCAAACAGAAAAGAATTTGGGTCAGGGATCAGCAAGCAACAGGAAAGAAGGAGGCTGAAGAGTGCATTAAAACACTCAACACCTGTTGTTTCGCCGGCCTTTGTGTCAACAGAGCAAGCAAACAGCTGGGTCACACCGTAACCTTGGCTTGAAAAATAGCATCACAGGTCAAAGGTGGATGTAAGCTGACCCAAACAAATATGCTCTGTCTTTGTGTTACTGTGTTGTTAGGAAGGACATTTGGATTGGGTTACATCAGCTGTTTGTAAGGTTAATATCCTTTAGTTAACTAAATTAACTTGCATCTGTAAAGTTTAACAGCCAGTTTGATGGTGACAAATTAAGCAATGGCAGCTTTTCTGTCAAAAGCAAAACAGCTTAATAAACATGAGACTACTTAAGCATGAGATAAGCATCAAAGCCTATAACTGTAGTATCTTTAACTGTTGCTATTTTCGCCCCTTTCACCCTAGCTGTTGATCTTTTTTTCTTCAACATCCAAATCTGCCTTTCAAACCCTTTCAAATCGCAGGAGTAACACTTGGATTTTGACACGCAGAGTGAGCCAATAAAGCTCTAATGACATGCTTTGAACTTTTAAGTGCTGTGAGTGGGCGAGTTTGAAATTAAACTGGGGGGCGGGGGCAACGTCTTGCTTTAAAAAGAATCCCTACCTGAGGACACACCGACTGTGACTGCCTTTTACAGTCGTTCACATCACTTACAGCACACACACACAGAACGTGCACACGGGGAGATTTAATCGAGCACACGAGTGAGTCAGGCTGTTATTCAACCGTAGGCAAATGAAAAACTGAAGGCATTTTAATTCAATCTTTTCAAACGTTATGAAATGCATAAGCGATCTGGGAGAGAAGATTTTCTTTGCTGAAGAATATCAGCATCCAGAGTTTTATAACTGAGCAGATGTGCAGATGTCGGTGTACTCAAATTATCACCTACACTGAGCGTTAAGCTCTGGGCAAAAGCTCACAGTCTACTTATGATAAGTCTGTTTCCTCAGCAGTCCTGATTGTTACCATGACAACGCATGCAGAGAGCACTAACCTCTTTATGGGACACCCTACCCCCTCCCATTCACTACTCCCACCCCTACACCAAGAGCAATAACATTGCTGGGACGCGAGGCTTGGATTCCTCTTTGTCTACAACTACAAAAGCAAGCATTGTCCACAATGGTCAAATTGTGTTGTGCAGTAAGCTAATGTGAAAATCTTTGTTCAAAATCAAAGAAAGATCAAGATTAATTAATAAAACAGGAAGATGTAGTGAAGATTTCAAGTTTTTCTAACAAACGTTACACCAAAACATAAATAATGTTACAATGTCAGTCTGAAGCTAGACCCGGAACCCAGCTAGCTTAGCTTAGCTTAAGCTAACTAAGCTAGCTGGCTCAAGTTTAAGCTGGTTCTCGACTGGAAGTTGACATTATAAGATGTGTTAACATTTAGTAAAGTTTCTTAATAAAATGTGTATTGTTTTGTTTTTACTCTAAGAGATTAAATATAGTAGCAAGTTGAGAGTTTAAGGGAACTGGAGTGCAAAGGCTTTGCCTTTTGGGCAGTCTTGAGTGACTCTTGAGGATTACTAGCCTGTATTCCTACTAGTATATATCTATATATATATATA
>CM047979.1:27262958-27281250 GCA_026261665.1 Melanotaenia duboulayi
TCCTAGGCCTTCTTTTAAAGGAAAAAGACATTTTGCACATAACAATGCGATTAATCGAAGCATATCACGCGATTAATCGTGATTAATTATTTAAATCGTTGCCCAGCACTAATATTTATCATNAAGCATGCCATGCAATTAATCGTGATTAATTATTTTAATCGTTGCCCAGCACTAATATTTATCATGTTTATCATGGTTATTGAAGGGTCTTTGTGCACATTCTCAGAACCTAACATTACAAATTTGCAAGCTCCAACATGAGATTAACCCCAAGGGACAGTGCTGGGGCCAATTTTCCCAGACACACAAAAGGTCTAAGGTCTTTTAAAGACAACACAGTAATCTCAAATACTTTACCAAATGCTAATCTCCTCTTTTGTCTATATTTATCTTTCTGTCTACACTCTACAAATTCAACAACTCTATCCAGTCTGAGTTCTCTAATGTTCCATCTAGTGGAATCCTCCGGTAACAAGCATAGTACACATGCTAGTGAACAATTACTGCCAATGGAGGAGGTTGAATATGCAAACATGAGGTTAAAAAGCAAGTATATTCTCTGCCTTCTAGATAAGGGGAGAAGCTTGGTCATCCTAGATGGGCTCANCCATGAGGTTAAAAAGCAAGTATACTCTCTGCCTTCTAGATAAGATGAGAAGCTTGGTCATCCTAGATGGGCTCAGAGTGCAACTGATGCTCCTCTTCTTCAAGAGGAGCCAGATGAGGTGGTACAGGTATCTGGTTAGGATTCCTCTGGGACGCCTCCTTGGTGAGATGTCCTACTGGGAGACAGCTCAGGGGAAAACCCAGGACATGCTGGAGAGACTGCGTCTGGGAATACCTAGGGATTCCCTGAAACGAACTGGAAGATGAGGCTGATGAGGCTCTGCTTGAGCAGGAGAAGATGGATGGATGGTTTGAACTTCAGCAAGTTGTGTTGACCATGTTGACATGTACTGAGTGTGATTGGCTGATAAGCAGTTTGTGTTAAGGTGGATTAGTAAAGTGGCTGGCACGTGTATATTTCACAAAAGAATTACAACATGATTTGGACTCATCAACCAACTGTCAGGTGGCTGTTATACCACTTTAGCATCAGTGTGTAAGCTAACACAACTTCAGAAAACACCAATGATGATGCATTATCCTTAAAGCAGCCTTCTAGTCCCCACAACCCTCAAAGAGTCCCTAAAACTGTTTGGTCTGATTACATCCATGAATGCTTTACTTGTAGACTTCTTTGTACTGAACCATCACCCCAATTAAACTTTAACGCAACGTTCATGAGCTGGTTATGTCTTTTTTTATCTGACACCATTATTTGCTGAAATTCCATTATTATTCCAATGACATTAATTACGTTTCCTGTTTTATCAAATCATTTTTAAGCTCCTGCACAAATAATAAAAAGTCTTATAAGGTTTTAGATCAGCAGAACCATTACCTCTGTGCCATATCCCTCAGAGTACCTGGTTATCATGGCTCTGTTTTTCCCACAGTTCTCACACAGCAGCGTGTCCTAACAACAGAAAGACATCAGAGAGTCATCGATCTGGAAACTGTACGATAAATACACTGACAAGTTACTGTGAGAGGTTCTTTTAAAACTATACAGTAAAGAAAGAAAAGCAGTGGCAGAAATGCAGCGAGGTCAGCGGGAAGCTGGAGGCAAGTATTTACAGCCTGATTACAGACCAAGAAACACTCAGAGCAGGTTGATCAACACCACAGACACTCTAATGGAAACACTAAGCGCTCACCAGCGTAGGTGTGTGTGCTTCTGAGCAAAGTGTACAGGGACCAGCCTCGCACAGACACACTATATCTACCTCTTCACAACTCGCCCCCACCTGAGACATAGACAAAGAAAGGGAAGATGAACAACTGTTGACTTTTCAAAGCCTCTTATCCCTTTTTTAATGTGAGCCACCAGCATTTTGGAAAAGGTAAAGGCAAGGTAGTAAAGCTTTGGTGGATAACTGGGTTCTCAGATGTTAGCCAAAGTTATGCCACTTAATGCTACAGTGATGTAATCTGGCTTGTAACCTTTTCCACCTACTTATATTTTCGAGTGCTCAAAAATGGAGGCTGATTAGACGGCAGATGTGGAAGTTATGGAGGCTTAAAAACCATTTAATCAAGAAAAAAAAAAGAAAAAAGGTAAATAGTGACTCATCCTGCTTGTCATTTGTTTCACCTGGCTCCCTCTAGTTTTAATATAACTGAGTGTAAATGAAAATCTATTAAGCATGTAGCATAAACAGACTCACCTCACAGTCATTGTCAGATGTCTCTCCGGAGGTAAAGAGGCTGTGGGAGTCCCTCCGCAGCATGACCTCTGACCTCTCTCACACACTCACGTTGACCTGCTGGGACACACAAGCAATTTCCTTTTTCATAATTAATTATAAATCCACCTGACTAAAATCTGGCTCAAAAATTCATATATTGATATAGATTTTTTATTTTTTTTACAATTTTTCTTTATATTTACCAATAGCAGTTAGTAGTTTCCTGTATTTCTGAAACTTAAGCAGACTTTTTTTTCTTTCCTCACAATGAATCAGTGAGGGATTAAATGTGGCTTGGCAACAGTCTGGGTGTTACAGTGTGGTAGAAATGATGCTGTTTTTACGCAGACATAGAAGTCGTGAATCAGATTTTTTTATCACATTCTCAGTGTAACATCTGCTCGGCAGTGTCCGCACTCTTATTACGTAACAGCCCATGACAATCGATGTTAGACAGCACCGCTAACTTTTTTTACAAGAGGAGAGGAGGAAATGTCATTTAAATATTTAATATTGGAAGAATTGAAAAGTATCTTTATATAATCAGTGGCGAAAACCCCAAACAATTCATAATTATAAGGCATGATTTAATAACGGTAGTTAATAATAAAAAGGAACAGAGTAACCCATCTTACCTCAAAAGCATCCTGTCCGAGAACAGAGGATAAACCCACGAAAGATTAATTGGAGTTTTGTATTTAGAGGACGAGCCGTAGGATGCAGTGATGCGTCTCATAGTGGCGCGGGGAAGCCATGAGCTCGCGCTGCTTGTGGACGTTTGACATTGTGGCAAATCCTCTGTGTGATGTCAGCCGGAGCGATGACAGGCAGCTACAGTCCGGGAGGCGCGCGCTCACTCACCCAGTGCGCTGAGCTGGTGACGTACCCACAAACAAGACGGGAGCGCGGAACGAGGAAGGCGGGACTTCCGTTTGAGGATGCTTAAAAAAATGTTTTGAACTAAAGATGCGTTTCAAGAAATTGTATAAAAGTGTAAACAGCTTTTATGTGCAAATGTATACATGCCTTTATTTTCAACCTTTTAAATGGAATGTTGTAATTAAAGTTCTCCTCTGAATTTATTTTAAAAAGTGTGATTAAAAACCTTTCTATAACAAGAACCTTGTAGTTCACAAGCTACAAGCTCCTGGGCTTGTACCAAAATTGTCACTTGACCTCGCACAAGATAAGAGCCTAAATTAAAGGCTTGCACATGCTCTACAAAAACAGAAAAATGTGTTCTCTCTCTGCAAGAAAAAAAAAAAAACGTTTTCATTTTCCCTTTTCCTCACAGCCCTGAGGCCTGTACTAAGAGCCTGAATTTTCTATATTCAAGGTAACGTCAGGTTNCTTTTCCCTCACAGCCCTGAGGCCTGTACTTAGAGGCTGGATTTTCTATATTCAAGGTAACGTCAGGTTTACCATACTATACTACATACTACAATATTGGTTCACTTCTTACTAGGGTAACTCGCCATGGTAACTTCCACTGAATGTGTTATCTGCTCCAGAGCAAGTTATGTTCAGGATAAGAGATCAACAAGTATAAAGCACCACCTCCTGAGCAATCAGTTCTCTTGGAAAATGACCTGCCCATTCTTGGAACATCATGTGTAGACGTTAGCATGTGGACCCATAGAGTTTCCCTTTGATGAAGAATTAAAGCGTAATAGTGGAAATTGGTCAGCCGTAACATCAATAGAAAAGTTATGCCTAAACAAGAAAAAGAGAAGCATGTGCAATACAAATTTTGCAAGGTAGAATTAGCCTTTAGTACAATGATGATGCACGAACATCTTAAAAATGAGTACGCTGTGGCTGATTCATTTTCTGACGAAGTGGGACAGTCATCTCGGTAAGCTAATTGGCTAGCTAGCTGCTAACATTAATGTCAACACTGAGCTACTTGTATCGATAGCTGTAACATTAACAGTAGTGATGGCGATTTCATTACCCTTAGCATAAGTCGTGTTTGCTGTAAAGCTATAAATGTCATGTTTGAATAGGAAATGTGATAATGTGAATGTTTTGTTTTATTGCACTATGTTACAGTGTTAAAAATATGTGTTCCTCTTCAATGGACGACTTTGTTGCCTGTTTATATAATTATATAATCCGATTAGTCAACTAATCGCCAAAATAATTAGTTACTAGTCGATTATCAAAACAATCGTTTGTGACAGCTCTAATCTGAAATAATAAGGTTTATAATGATGGTCACACATAGCAAAACTGCAGAACCATGAATTTTTGGAATGCACAACTATTTGTGCTGTCACAGTGAGGAATTAATATTCCAACACATAACCCCAAAGAGGGAGGCTGAGCCTTTAAAAGAACTCCATGGAAAATATAAAGGAAAGGAAGGATGCCGAGAAAGCACTCTGCCTGAAACATGTCATAATAAATTGAACTTGAGTGATCAGAGTGCTGTTTGTTTACAATGTCCAATGCATTAACTCACAAGAGTTGGCAAATTTTCTGCCAGCATTACTTCTTGGCGTTTTGCTCCAACAACAGAGATGCTTTTAGCCGGATGACGGGTTTNCTCCAACAAGAGATGCTTTTAGCCGGATGACGGGTTTGAATTCTTTATAATTTTTAAGAATAATTCTCTGCTCCTCACCGGTAAAGTATGCTTCTCTGCGGGTTTCTCTTTGTTTGTTATTGGTCAAACACTGCAAACTCCACCCCTTTGATATGGTAAGTGAACCCAGGAAAAGGAACGATATCCTAGGTATGTTATTCCCACTTCATAGTACATTCTGGTTTGAGAGTTCTTAAAGCTACAGATGGGTGTATCAGTACTCTGAAATCGGTATTTTTACATCTGTGGTCAAAAAATCAGATTTGATACTTCTGTAAATATTGCAGTACCGCTCTGCTAATACAAAACATGCCATTTGTTTTCACTTTGTAGAGTTTTAGGCAATTAAATTACATGTGAAAAATGGTCCAGTGTATTCCTCTGTTCTGGCAGCCTATCAGATGTCATAAGGATGATGTTGCTGCTTGTGATGATGTTGTGTTTTAATATTTAACTGGTTCACTGCAGGTTCTGGAGCACTATGGTCTTTTATTTTATTTTTATATTTAATTAATTAAATAGTAGTTTAATAATAATTTAGAATTATGTAGTTTCATCAGAAATAAAAAGTATTTTACAAAAGTGTCTGTCTATTTTGGACATATTTCGATAGAATCTGAAAAAAGTCTGCTATCTGGGCAGTAATTTGAAAAGAAAATGTGCTACTGAAGCAGCTAAGTTAGTTAGCTTTGGTATGCTAGCAACCAGAGCAATCCACAATTCAGTAGGCTGTCAGCTTTGGTATAATGGTGGCCAGCCTCTCAAGACAAATTTCCAACCAATCCAAACCTAAAAACAGCCTAGGCATACTAGACATATCCACCTAGACATCTCCAGTGCTAACACCAGCATTGCCTTGCTAGTGGAAAGCAGAGGGAGAATAGCCTACAGTCCAGTTTGTGATAAACCAAGAGCCGTTAGCCATTAGCCTCTCCAATGCTAATGCAAACCTGGGACCATTCATGATGCAACTAGTCGCTACATTTCACGCCAAAATTATCGACAAGGTAGGATGAGATGTCATTTTCATTTTCCACCCTCTCATTTGTTATTGTGGATTTCAGTAGCTACTGAAGCTTTGGAATGGTAATCTTCTGCAACAAGAATATAGCCACCTCTACTATGCCCCCTATTATTATTATATTATACTACACCATAGGAAGTAATTGATGGTGAATTTTGAGTAATTGGCATGATTTAGTTTGCAGTCCATATTGTGATAATCCTGCTTGCATCACTGCCTTTCTGTTGATCAGTTGGAGGATGCCTGTTGTCTACATGGACTCTATAAACACCTATATTTTATTATATACTAGAACTGGCTAAAATCACACCTCAATCCATGTTTACCAGAGTCTGTTTTAGAGAATTTGGCACAATGGCATCCTGTGAATTAGCAGATTTAGCACCCATTCATTGCAAACTGCTGCTTCAGTGGATTTGTAAAATCTAAACTCGTACATCCACTCTGAGTGAAATATACACACATTTGAGCACTGTTCTTGCATTGGGGTGAATTTTTATACCAGAACTGTCTTCCAACACTTTTTTTTGGTCCCTTTCTCTTTTTTCCTCCCTATTTCTTGCTGCCTCCATGCAGTTCTGCTGTTTTGACCTATTTAAGCTTTTTGCTAAACAAAATAACAAGCAAGCAAACATGGAATAGGGCAATTTGTGTCCCAATTTGTAATACAGTAACTCACTTTCCTTTTTTCAGCACAGCACCAATATGTTCTCAAATATAACAAGTGCACCTTTAAAACAAAGCTTTAAAATGAGGTAACAGAAGTAATATAGCTGAACCAACAAAAAAAATAGCCTAGTTAAACCATATCATTGTAATACAGACAATAGCATTCTGTCAGAAAAGGTCTGCAACCTGCAAATGGGCCCTGGATTGTTATCATTTATGTGGTAATATGTGTTTTTTTTTCTCTTTTGCATAAACTTCAAAAGGAGTCTTACAAGTGAGGAACACACCTTTCCCAAGGCCACTTCAACATGTTAAATGGGCCACCCCATGAAAGCGATCACATCAACCCACCAATCAGTCTTAAGAAAAATGCCTACCTACTCTACAAAGCATTGTTTCTGCTGCGTTGCATTGTTGCGGTTACAATGTGGTGCAAGAGAATGTGGTGCACTACTATGTTATTGTCTTTGAGGAAAATGAGACGTTCACTTACCTAAATGTTGAGCGGTTTGAACTGAATTCAGTATTGTTATGTCTGATAGCGAAACAAGCTCAAAGCAAAACTTACTTCTTGCATGCATGAAAATGAATGACTCATCATTTCAAGTTGTAACTCACATTAGCATCATGTCAAAAGAATATTGAACCTACTTCTGTATCACAAAACCATCTTTATTTGATCTATTGTATCTCTCCTGGTTCAAAATTACCTTTTAAATGAGTAGTTCTGACTCTTGACCCTGACATCTAAAAGCCTTCAAACAGGGAACAATTACATGTCTTTTTTTTCTCAACCATGATCTTTATCTTGGCGCTTAGAGTCAGACTGTAGTCAGTAGTTGTGGTGGGACACCCAGAAGAGCAGCCTAAAAAAGATGCAGGTATTTATTTACACAACCACTACCACACAGACACACAAGGGAGACGTGGAACATCCCAGTGCGTTTCATCAAAGGAAATTGTCTGGAATTGTCTATTCCCATGTTCCAGTTAGTGTGCCACATCATCGCCAAAACACTGCAGCTATCAAGGTTGACATCGTCTCTGGTAGAAGTTTGGAACACAACCAGTTTACTGTTAATTGTTGACTAGTTTCAACAAATATCAATATATGTTTTGATGGTTTGTAAAAAAGAAAAAAAAATGTCTGAAAGGTTGAGGAAGTGAAAGTCTTTTGGTCCCAAAAATATTAACCTTTCCAAAAACAAGCATTTTCTGTATATTTTCCATCAGACTTAATCCCCTCTGTCGATAAATAAATGTTAAACGATCTTAAGCTTTGCAAATAGAGCTCATTTTGGCTGAAATCTCCCATGGGCTCCACTGCCGCCTGTAGACAGCAAGGCCACTGAGCGAGATAAAGTGTAATTGGGAGAGACTTAATGGCCGAGGGAGGGTTCCTCATTAAGGCTGCATGTGGACCATGCAAACGACCCCTGAGAACAGCCGTTTGCTGTGTGCTTTGAAGAACTTTCAGGATCGAAACATTTTCTTTCAACATTTTGTTGCCTAGTAGGACCTAACAAGTACCACACATTAAAATATTAAGATGTGTTTCCATTTAACCTCATTTTGCTGCTGAACTGTCATTCAGAAGCTTCTGTGAAAGCAATGTAGGGATAATTTTGGTCAATAATTCTCGTTTATGTGGTCATAGGAGGGCAATGGGGGGCAGAGAAGGGAAGTCACAGATCTTCAGAGGGAGATAGAGAGGTTTGTGTATACACTACTAGTAATACAAACAGGAGATGAAGGCTCGATAAGGAAATGAAGGGAAAGGGTGCAACTCAAATAAACCAAAACTGATGCATCCATGCATCTCTCTCTCTCTTTGCTCTCTTAACTGAAACTCTCACTGACTGTCAGGTCCAGAAAGTCAGAGGGAGATGATAGTCGGGGTTAGCTTAGTTAAATTGCAGAGGCACGTCATTTTAGACATTCTGGAAGCGCTGTAGAAACGCATTCCTTGGATTTTCTCATCAGATTCACAGTCAGGACTAAGCACAACCCATCAGAACTCAGAAGAATTCTTTCTTTTTCACTGAGGTTGCAGGTTTTTGGCACAGACGCAGAACAGTGGACGTTTGGATCCGCCGCAACTTGTCATTTTAGATCTGAGGGACCAACACGGCAACCCAGAGGCAATTGCAGGTTACGCTGCAGAGAGAATAGCCAGAGGTGGCCCAGAAATTGGGATTTGGGCGTGTGAGCTATGTGCTTCTGTGGTGGACGAGTGAGGTAGAGCATCCACAGATATTCAGATGCTGTTATGGTGTCGGTGAGATGGAGGCTGACTGCACAGTGAGAAGAGAAAACAAGGAGAGAAGTGAGTTTTGCTTTAATGTGGGACATGACGGCGCAAAGAAACATGCTGTGATCACACCTGAAAGACCTTTATTTTGCATTATGAGGAAGAAAAGTGCTTTTTGGAGCCAACTTGAGAAAGTTTAACCTGTTTGATCAGGTTAGTGCTACAGAACTTGTTTTTCTTTTGAGTGACAGACAGCTTTGACGAATCAATGAAGGAGTCTGATCTTAACTGGGATTTTGACCAGTCCTGGGATTCAGTCCTAAAACCAGCTGCACGTCTTTGCCTCAACACCTTGGATTTTTCAGACTTATGGGATGAGGACGACAGTGGAGAGGACGAGGGAACCATTACAGCAAAAGACCTAAAAACTAGCTTCCAAGGCCCACCGGCACCCCCTCCTCTTCCTCCACCCGCCCCACCTTTACATTTGGCTTCCCCTAAAGGTGCAAATGTTAAAAGTCACACCTTGAAGCTCCACTGGAGGGAATTACAGAATCTAGCCCCGCTTCCCAGGACAACACGCTTTGGGAGGCAGACTATCTGGGCGGGACTTGAGCCAGTGCACTTGGATACAAACCGGCTTGAGTACTTGTTTGAATCTAAGACCAATACGACGAGTTTTAATGTGGTTTCTGCACGGCAGGTGAGAGAGGAGACAGGGTCAAGCTTGAGAAATGAATAGCTGTATTTGTTTCAGTCTAACAGATATTATAGAGCAACATCTGGGTCTCCCTCATTTAGTCATTTTTTTAGTATCTGTCAACAATANCAGAAATAAATACCTTTAATTCAAAGTATTTGTTTCAGTGTAGAGCAACATCTGGGTCTCCCTCATTAAGTCATTTTTTTAGTATCTGTCAACAATATATTCCTTGGCATGCAAACTGTGTAAGTAAGTGAACATCCACCATCAAAGGTTCCCTTTGTAGCAGAAACAGAGCGGTAAACAATGTGTTGGTGTTTGGTTTGTTTACTGTGGGTTAATGTACCGATATTGCTGCATCTGTTGGTAGACTGGGAAGAATAGGATTCATACTTGGCCAGTGTGTTTTGGATGTCAAGTGTACTTTTTCAGCAACATCTGTGGTTGCCTTTTTTTCATATTGTTTACTGCAAGATCAAAATAACTTGCAGGTATGATACAACTTTGTCAACCCTACACAGAGACAAAATTTGGTTGCAAAGATTATAATTTCTTATTTGATCACAGAAAACATTTAACAATGTTTGTTTTGTTGTCAAAAGCCTATAAAGATTTTATGGTGCTTTGAAGAATGAGAGATTTATGAGGCTTACTGTAACTGCAGAAATGATTAGATTTACCTCTGAAGGTCAAATACTTAGAATGTTTTGCAGCCGTAAAAAAAGGTTTTAGATGGGAATTTTTATTATTTTTCAAGTTCCCTTGTTTACAGCTTTGTACATGTTAGTGAGTGGCAAGAAATGATCCACCTGTGTTTCATTGCATAAAATATATGATGTGCTAATGGTTCACAGTCAGTAAATTACAACCTTTGTACAGCATGCATCAAATGCTTTGCTTATTTTCTTGAATATAATGCTAAATTAAAATTCTTCAGGGGGACACTTAATAAAAAGCATGACATTAAAGGATTCTTTGATCACCTAAAAATATATGAGATTGCATGCCTTGCAGGACTTTTACCCCCATCCCTGTTGGTATTTTTTCTGTTTTGTTGTTCAACAACATCCATCCATCTATCCATGCATTTTCCTGTTTCTGTCTGCAGAAGGGCTTGAGGTTGCCCCAGCTGTCACAGTGAAGCAGCCATGTACATCCAGACAATCATTTTAAACCAATTCCCCATTTAGATTCACCAGAAATATGAATGTATATAAACTGGGTGGAAGCTGCAAATAAAAAAAAAAGAGTATTTTTTATTAGGTTGCATGAAACTTCGTTTACAAAATGCTAACCTTGTCATCACAACACAGAAGCAGCAATCGGTCTCAGTGCTGGGAATGAAGCGGAGTAACATCATCGCCATCGCCCTGAGCAGCCTGCCTCCTCCTCGCCTCCTCCCCCCTGCTATCTACAGCATGGACAGCAGCGTGCTGGACAGAGAGGATGTCCAGGTACATTATAAGCCATATTCTCCAGATTTCCATCCACGTTTGATTTAACCTGTAAAATTTGGTGTTATTGAATGCGCCTTTGGAGTGTTTCTTTGTGAGATGTAAAGTTTTGGGCATGCTTTCTAATTATCTTAGTCCCTAAGAATGTTTGCCCCTAGTGAACAATGATTATAGACCAGTGGCTCTTACATCCAATGTCATGAAAGCTCTGGAGAAGCTATTAGTTCAGGAGCTTCATACTGAGGTGGAACCACGTCTGGATCTGTGTCAGTTTGCAAAAGAAGTACAAGTTATGCCATTTCAACTATAATGGATCTTATTTTAAAACTCCTGGAGAGTCCTTCTGCAGGCAGGATTGGTTTTTATTCATTTTAGCTCAGCTTTTACCTCTATTCAGCCACACCCCCTTCTTAAAATTATTCAGCTGTAACCAATTTTTAATCAAGTGGTACTACTCTTTCTTGTCCAACAGGCCACAGCAGGTGAACTGTAACTCTGTTTTATCTAACATTGCATTAAGTAGTACTGGAACCCCTCAGGCTGTGCTCGCTCGCTGTTTTTATTTGTGTTGTACACAAATGGCCGTGTCAGCTCCCTGTCGGGCCAATATGTGATGATGTTTTCAGACGACACAGTAATTTTCAGTCTGCTAAAAAGTAATGGCAACATTATCAGCCACAAATCTGGGGTGGAAGAGTTTGTGGATTGGTGTGATGCCCACTAGCCACAAATAAACACAGAGAAGACAGTGGAGATGCTAGTGGACCCCAGGTCAGTGGGAAATCATTGCTCTGTGGCCACACACGGATGTAACATCGAGCAGGTCAACTCATACAAATCCCTTTTGTATTTGTTTGTATTAATAACAACTTAAGCTGGTACACACAGCTGGAGAAGGTCTGCACCCAAATCCATCAGCGGCTGTATTTTTTTCTGTAGACTTTATTGTGTAAAAATATTATTTTGATTTTTTACAGAGCTACTATTGAGTTTGTTTTACGGTACGCAATCACTAGCTGGTTTGGTGACTTGACCGACAAACCAAAAGCTCAGGAAAGGCAGTCTGGTAAAAACAGCAGGTAAAAACATTGGTACAAGAGCACTGCTAACTCCACAAGATCTGTTCCAACAAACCACCCTTAGACAGGCCTAGAGAATCATATCTTATGTACTACATTCTGAACACCACCTACTAGAAGGTACACGGTCCCTCTCTGTAAATATAACTGGTACAAACATTCATTCATCCCTTTGTCACTAAAGCTCATTAATGAGCAGTTATGTTGGGAGGAACAGGTGAACAGGAAATCCTTGAGGCTAGGTAGAGAACTGTAAAGCTGGATTTATACTCAGGCTGTGTCTACGTCACCGCCGTAGGCGCACATAGTTTCACAGAGGCCCGACGTGCACCTCTTTCACACCTGACGTGCACCCCTGCTATGCAGACAGTGATGCGGAAGTACTCCCTTGTGATTGGTCAAATTGGAATTACGAGTTTCTGGATTTCTGGATCTTCTCGCTGAATTTGTGTACTTCATGACAGGCTGATCAAATTATTTCTTCATNTGATGACAAGTTGATGACAGGCTGATCAAATTATTTCTTCGTTTTCTTCCTCAAGCTAATAAAGACGCTGAACCATATGGGACACCATTGTTGTTTTAAAACAGAAGATACCTGTCAAACGGAAGCTAATCTGAAGCTGCCACCTTCAGATTAGGAGGAGAAACTGCAACACAACACCAAAACGACGCATATCCCCTACAATCGAGTGCAAACTCACCAGCGTCAGCTACGCCGCAGTCGACCACAGACGCTGCACGAGTATAAATCCAGCTTTAGACTGCTAAGCCAGCCCTGTAGTACCCCAATTTTTTTTTTTGTTGTTTTTTTGTTTTTTNACTAAGCCAGCCCTGTAGTGACCCTATTTTTTTTTATTTTGCTGTTGTTGTTTTTAATGGTTATGGTTTCATGATATGGGTGCATATGCATCAGTGCAGCAAAATCCTTTGTCCAAGACAACTTTCTCCCAAGGGAGANCTTTGTTTTTAATGGTTATAGTTTCATGATATGGGTGCGGATGCGTCAGTGCAGAAAAGTCATATGTCCAAGACAACTTTCTCCCAAGGGAGACTAATGAAGATACTTTGACTTTTGACTTTAAAAATGATCCATTTACTGTAAAACAGCGTCTTCAAGCTCTGACTCCAACAGAAGAGGAACTTTGTTTGATCAAGGAGGCCAAAGCCCAGAATCCACACTCCCCTCTGGCACAGGCCGAGCTCTGCCTACTCACTCTGGGAGACATCCCTCACCTGAGTACGAGGCTCCAGCTGTGGGCCTTCGCTCTGGACTACGATTCCTTAGAGAGGGTAGGTAGAAGCTGAGCAAGCTATGTCATAGACGTCACCAGGCTTACGTATCCAATGCCCCATAAACTTGTCATTTCTCTTTAAAGGAAATTGCCGAGCCTCTTTTTCACCTAAAGTTGGCGATGGAACAACTGGCAGCCAGCCAGACCTTTAGGTGTATTCTAGCCACAGTACTTGCGATCGGCAACTTTCTTAATGGATGTAAGGTGAGGTATTACTCACAAACTTTTAAGTCTTTTTTATATTTTGATGCACTTCCTTTCTTTTGCCAAATATTTTAACAAAACATTTGAATTTTTAAGGCCCGTGGTTTTGAGCTGAGTTACCTGGGAAAGCTATCTCAAGTGAGGGATACGCACACCCGCCAGCCTCTGCTGCACCACGTCTGTGTGCTCCTGCTGCAACTCTACCCACAGTCCTCTGACCTGTACTCTGACATCACTGCAATTACTAAAGCTGGGAAGGTGTGTAGATGCACATATGTGTGTGTTATTGTCTTGACTCGACTTATTATGATTTGATAAAAAGCCTTGAATGATCTATGCAAACCCTTTGCCTTGTCTGTACAGTGTGACTACTCCCAGGTCCAATCCAATTTTACTCTACTGGAGAGTATGTGCAAAGCATCATGGGAGCAGCTGAAGGTACTAGAGAAGGCTGAGGAAAAGGGGAAAGGATGGAAAGGGGATAGGAAAAAAGGAAAAGGCGATGAGGCCTTGGCCCCTGAGAGTTCAATTCGTCTCAAACTGCCAAAGATTCTGAAAGAGTGCGGGGAGAGGGTGAAGGTCCTGAGAGCTGTCCATCGTCGAGTTATCAACAGGTGCTCTGCAGTTACTGGAGACATTAACAGACAAGTTGAACTGTAAGATTTTTGGTTAGAAAATATATCTTTTGTTGCTGTTTCTCAAGGTTCCACTCTTTCCTACTGTTCCTGGGTTACTCTCGCGCCATGGTGAGAGAGACAAAAGCAGAAGACTTCTGCAGAACCATCAGCAACTTCTCGCTGGAGTACAGGACCATGCGGCAGGCCATCCTCCTGCAGAGAGAGCGTGAACAACAAAAAGGTGGAGCAGAAAGCATAGGTCTGAACACACCCGTGGGTAGGAGGAAATGTCAGCAAACTCCATCTCAGGTTGTCATTTCAGATTCTTTAAAAACTAAATCAGTCCATGCAAAATTACAAGAAATAAAGACTAATATAAGTTCTCTGTGCAGGAAAGCGATGAGAAGTGTAGGTTGGAGGAGGTGCTAAAAACCCCTGAGTCCATCTCAAGACTGGATGTCACTTTACCTCGAAACCGAAGGAGGATGACTGACGTCCAAGGTACTTTATGCTTGTTTTGAGCCTTATTTTCTCTCTTGTTCTGTTTTTGTGCCATAATAAACATTTCTTTGTTTACTTCCCAGGTTCATTTTCACAGAAACTAAAGTGGTGACCCTACTGATTTACCTCTCAGTACCTGTCAAATGCTATTTATGCTAATTATTGCATCACTATAACACGTTTAACCCTAGGAGCAGCAATTAAAAAGCCATTCATGAGTGACAGTTTGAAATAAATATGCTTTAAAGCAAATGCTTTGTCTGTGCTTTTGTTAAAAGTCAATAAAATGATGAATACATGAACAACAATGTGTCAAATCTTGATTACATAAAAAAATAAATGAAAAGAAATGTATTAGCATAAATAAACTTTGCTTAAAATAGAACTTCACCCTAAATAAGTGTTTTAAGGCAATGACATATTCATATAAGCTATTCGAAGCTCAGTAATAACATCAGAAGAAAGTGGGTCTTGAGTAGCGACCTTGTATTTTTTACCTATATTAGTCTGTTTTTTTTTTTTTTTTCTTTGCCACACTTCAAAGTTAGACATGCTAAACACTGTTCAGTCTCAATCAGTCTTTATTTATAAAGCACTTTTCATACAAAAATGCAGCACAAAGTACTTTCCATGGTTAAAACAATGCCCCCACCCCACACACACACAAACACATATACACAATCCCCTCCCTCCCCGCATCCTCTCACATACCAGTATGTACAAGCAAGCATACACATAAACATACACATACACACATACTTGCACATATTATATTGTACTGTGTTATACCGCCATTCAAATCAGTGCCATTTTTCTTAATTAAATTTCCAAATCAGTGCCTTTTTTTATTTATTTATCTTTTTATTGTCATTTAATCTACGGAGACGCCCCCGATCTCCGTCATCCATCAGAACAAAACTGGCAAGCAAACCAGCCAATCACCGAGAAGATTAACCCGAACGAGGATGTTATGTTTACCCAATCAGAAACTGGAACGCCGAAGTGGGCGTGACTATCCTGTAGCGTATGTGGGTGACTCGACGCCATTTCGTGTCTGCTGGTTTCAAGGTGATACTCAGCAAGCTTCAGAGCCATAAGCGGATCTTACCCTTTCAAGTAAAAAACAAAAAAAACGATCGTTCAGTTGTTCTCATTTTTAGTGTTAAACTCCTGGTGAGTATTTTTAAACGCGAGATTTTTTCACTTTTTTCTTTTTTTCTGACTATGAAGCATCGCTGGGACTTTTTTGTTTTTATTTTGATTGCATTTTTCCTGGCTGGTATTCCCGAGACTGTGTTGGCTGGCTGTTGTGGCGTACATCTTGTGATGGCAAAATAAACTGCACAGAAACTAGGGTTTTTTTTGTTTTGTTTTGGTTTTTTAGTAGCTTCAACTGCATTTTTTAATGCTTTTGTTTTTCAAACAAGACTATAAAAACAAACCCCAGTTTTTCAGGCTTTCTGTGTGGCCTTGTTGCCTTTCTGCTTGTTGGTTTTTACATGGAGGGGGATGTTAAGGATTGTTCCAGGATTTTCTTGACAGTTTTTAGAATTGGTGGCCAGTTTTCTGGAAAATGTTTTTAAATTTTGCTTTTTATTTGCGCCCGGTGTCTCTACCCCACATTAAACTTGATTCCTAGAGAGTTTCTTTGGTATTTTCATCTGTGCTCAGGCATCGAGTCTTTCAGGAATATTGTGATTTTTCAGGCTTTTTTTTTTTTTTTTCTGGAGAAACATTTTGATTTCTTGTGCAGTCAAAGAAGGGAATATTCATTTTCAGAAGCACCCTAATAATTTTTTTTTTTGGGGGGGGTAATTTTGATTTCATTCTTAAGGCTTATTTGCAGACTAATAAAGCTGCTCATAAAGGTGCAGCTGTTTAGTGCTGAAGGACGTGCTGCAGTGAGCTCTGACAGGGCTCAGACTGAAGTATCTGTCTTCTCCACACCCTGTTTTCCAGCGATGCTGCTGTATCTTCTCCTTTATTCATCCTTAAGTGGAGGTGTCCCAAAGCGAGAATCCCTCTGGACTCTAGGGGTGCTGCAGCTGACCTTTTTATTCAGACCTGTTCAAGGTGGGGCGGGGATAGGAGGAGAAATAGGGGGGGCACCATTTCCTTCAGAACAGTGAGGCTGTGATGATGCACCGTCTGAGGCAGACAGTGTCGGATATCACTGCTGTAGTTGCATTCACTTTGGTAATTTGTGGGAATCTTACCATAAAAAAAATGCAAATGACCACTTTAATATACATTTTATTTGCAGTTATTTGCTTTTGTTTTGCATAGCTATTTGGATGCACGTTGGAACACTTAGGGATGCTGTACAGCGCTGAGAACGCCTCAGTACCTGCCGTGTTTGTGTCCATCTTTGTACACAGCTGCGGTGTGTAAAGTGAACCAGTTTCAGTCCAGAAGCTGCCTGCTTTCATAGCTTTGATTTTTCTTTTTTAAAAAGAAATGTTTTCTTTTATATATATATCACTAATACATTTTTTTATTATGATTTTTATTCAGGGGGAAAATTCAATAAAAATAAAGTTCACATTTTGCCAAAAGAACTTTTCAATATATCAATTTTAAAAGGGAAATGTTTAAATGTTGCTATGATAGATGTTAATGTTTAGTGAGATGTGGGATCAAATGAAGGTTTGAAGCTAGACGGCTTTATGGCGAGTTATTGTCGATGAATAATGGCCACAAAATTTAAATAACTTTTTTTATTTTTACTTTTTTTTTTTTTTTACATGTCAATTTCTCTTAAAAAAAGACTATAACTGAATTATTTACTTTCTCTCTCAATTAGGTTTTTAAGACTACTCATCCCCCTTCATGTATTAAAGCTTAATTTGTTTTTTTCTTCTTCTTTTAGTAAATTCGTCCCCCCAAAACAACTTTTAGATTTGTTTGGCTTGTTCTTCTCTCTCTTTTTTTTACTATTTTTTCCCAAAGTATCATTTTCATTTGAAAATGAATTAGACTTTTTTTATTGGGCTGAAATGTCCCAGCGATGGATCTGTTATTTTTTTCCATACAGTTCTGAATATCTATAAATGAAGACCAAAATGTAGAATGACTTAAAAAATGGAGCACAGGAAGCTAAACCATAATTATATCAAAGCAGAATAACGACACACAGCTTGGATAGAGGGATCATTTCTTTAACTAATGCAGCTGGGTGAACAGGCGACTTACATTTTTAGGTTTTTTGTCCTTTAGATACTCTGCTGCTTGTTAAAAATAAACATTTAGCCAATGTCTGGTGTTTTTTCTTTTTTCTAATCTTACTTTTTTTGTTTCCTTCCGTTTAGTTTTTGACGGCACTTTTTTCACCAGCAACAAATCGTAAGTTGGACTCAACCTTTTTTTTTTTTTGTTTTTTAATTTTTAATTTTTTAAATAACCTTTTTTTTCCACCTCAGATTCAGCATCATTTTTAATATTCCACTTCTCACTCCTCTGTGATGTAGCCCATTTCTTCCCCGTTTTGGATTTTAAATAGCATGTAGTGTCTTTTTTTTTTCTTCTTCTTCTTCAGCAGTGAAAGTAGAAAAAAATCTGCTTAATTTTCTGTAACTGTTTTTGTCTTTTATGGACTCTTTCAACAACCTCCCACA
>CM047979.1:27281259-27298320 GCA_026261665.1 Melanotaenia duboulayi
CACCTTTATGGACTCTTTCAACAACCTCCCACACATTCCCAGCTTACGATCAGTTGATTATTAGGAAAATCCTCATCCATGATGCCCTATCTTAAGGACTGGCAAAGGCTAAATGAGAGCTGTTTTTGTGGTTGTGCATGTCATTGGAGTCCAATCTGACCCTTTACTCATATAAAAGTCTCTTCTTTGTTTTTTTTTTTTTTTTTGTCCATGTAAGAAGCATTCCTCTTGATGATAACGTACTAGTCATAAGCCCCAACAGCTCTTGTCTATTTTGCCCTTTTAAACCAGCATGAACTAGCATTATTAACTAACTTATGAATCAGTTAACAATGTTGACAAATGAGTTATTAGCCTTTTTCCACATCCANTCTACTCCTGCTAATTGCAATGAGTTATTAGCCTTTTTCCACATCCACCTTCATTTACTCCGATCTGATTTTTACCCCAAGAAGCTCAAGATCATAGCACAATTTCTCATTTCTATTTTCTGAATCTGTATTAAAGAAACCCACAAACTACAATCACAGCTGTACAGATGTGACACATCTGTCCTGCTGCAAAGCTACTTTTCTTCTTTTGTTTTTGTCTTTGTCTTGTCTGTCTTCAAGCATCAGTCCTGGGAGCTGCAGCTGCAGTGTCTTTCACAGTTTAAGCACCAACATTTCACTAATATAACCGACATGTAGAGTCGTGTTGAGCCCCCTTACCAGCAAAAACTACAATAAGCCCCATATCATGCCATCTATTAGACAGGAGATCAACACTGCAGCTAATAAGGAAACATCCTTCAACCCAGGCTACTTCAGCGTGGCCAAAATGTTGAATTTAGATGAAAGAGACAAAATAATTTGTTGTTACTTATAGAAGGTCATCTTTATACCATTGTCCCATTATATTATGCAGTATGTAGAAATCCTCCCAAACAAATAAAAACACCGGGGTATCAGCCATGACTTATGTTATTTTGTCTTCCAACTTCATCTCCTCACAGTCCAACCAGTTACCTCAAAGAATCAGGTTTGCATAGAGGCCTGTGATTGTCCTCCCTGCCCCTCCTCTTGCTGTTGTGGACAGGCTGTCGGCTCACCAAGTTATAGCTTCATCCTGGCCAAAATCGTGTCGATGAGAGCAGAGCATTAGGCTTTGGCCAGACAGCCTACTGCAAAACATGTAATCCCCTGCTAGTGGCTGCTGGCTGGAGAGGCAGAGGCTGCAGTGAAGCCCAGCTGGCTGCAGTGCTGCGTTTTGGCAGGTGATAAATGGCTTTGCAGCAGCTCGAGTGGTTGATGTGAGGATGAGCAACTCAGGATTGGATGGGACAAAATAGTTTACCATCACAAGGGAAGGCGCAAGAAATATATCCAAGCAATTGCAGCCATAATTACAATCTCCCTCGTCTTGCATTGTTACATAACTTTGCAGTCTCTCTAACTAATGCATTGAAGAAGCAGTCTGCCCCCTCCTGTTTTCCTACAAAGGCTGAGTCTGCTCTGCTAATCATGTGATGTGCTTCACTGTCTGCTAACAATGGCTGCCTGAGTAGCTGGTGCATTTATCCAAATGCTCCATTTAGACAAAGCAGCAGAGTCTCAGAAATTGGGATTTTTGACATTAAAAAAAAGATACAAAGCTGCACTTTGAAAGTGGAAGAAGACAATAAAAGGCGGTCCAGATCAACCTAAAAATGTTGGCTCATTTCAAGTTTGTCATGTGATTCCTATAATCTGCATTTCCATTAAAGTAGGGTGTTGTGTGCCAAGTAAAACTAACATTTATTCAGAAAACGGTTTTATTTGACCACATAAAGAACCAGATATTTGCTGTGAAACAGGGTAGATGCTTACAAGTGAATTTGTTTTTCTCATAACAAACATTTATCCTACAGGTGTCTGTGTTTTAAACCCAAATCAAGATTTTATCCATCCCTTAAACCTTTGCCATCCATCTTGTCTTGGGTTTACAAAAAAACAAGACATAAAGAAGCTTTTTGAAGGTGTAGTAGATGTCTCCCAACAGTCCCTGACGCCGCCTTTCATAGTTTCTTGACAACCCTCTTCTCTCCAGCAGACAGGCAGGCAGGCTGACCTCCACCGACCCCAATACAGACACAATGGAGTGAGTGTTGGCTGCTTCGTGACCCGATCACACTCTGTTCTGCTGTCCACTTTCTCTTGTTAGAAGCCCTTGTCCCCCATTTCATGGTGTATGAAATGTACATACAGCAAAGACATTTGCTTGGAGCTGTTACTAGAATTTCTTCTGCACATCAGCTATTTAAATGGCTTTTATGGATACATGAGTACATGTCATTAAAAATAATTTAATTGATTCACAAAAACCCAAATAAATTTAAATATTTCAGTTCGTTTCTAGAGCTGATTTTCTACATTTTGCAGGATATTTATTTGTGTTGCAGATACATAAAAAGGCTGTTTTTTTCTACTAAATTTACTGTTAAAAAATGTAAACCATTTGCATTCCTTCATAGTTTCCTCCACCTCATGTATTCACAGCTTAGGCAGAATGAATAAATCCATACGACCGAAAGGAATAACAAGACTACATACAACTTTGTTCCAATGAGGACTCCTTATATTAAAAACCTTTGTCCATTCTTTACTTGCCCTTTGCCTTCATCTTGATCCTGTGTTTTCTTCCAAAGTTTGTCTCCAACATCCACCTCCAGCCTCATGGCCAGCAGCAACGTGACTAACAAGACCGATCCCCGCTCCCTCAACTCCCGTGTCTTCATTGGCAACCTCAACACCCTGCTGGTTACCAAGGCCGACGTGGAGGCCATCTTCTGCAAGTATGGGAAGATCGTTGGCTGCTCCATCCACAAGGGCTACGCCTTTGTCCAGTACTCCAACGAGAGGATTGCCCGGACTGCTGTGGCCGGGGAGGATGGACGCATGATTGTGGGACAGGTGTTAGGTGAGGTGGGGTGATGAAGTGAAGCGCCAAAGTCTTAAATCCAGTACTGGACATAGCGTATACCCCACAGCAAAAGCCTAAAGGTTTCTGACTGATACCGGCAGCTCAGTAAAGCCCTGTTTCCACCAACGGGTCCAACTAGGATGGAGTATTTTGGTGTGGTTTGGTTCCAAATCCAACTGTACCCTAACCTGGGAGGTGGTGTAAAAAGCTGGATAGCAATAGCTATGAAAAACCGGTGCAATGCCTTCCTTCTAACGAAGAAGAACGTGACACAGTAACAAAGAATGAGAATGTAGACATCATGTAGTCTTTATTCTTGGCTTGTGACTTTAAACTACAAGAAGTCCACAGTATATTTAAACATGATACTGTCCCCGCTTTGTTCTTATTACCGAGTCATGAAGGAAGTGATGATTCTCTCAACCAATCAGCCGTTTTTAGTGTGTCAAGCTCCACCCTTTAGGGTCAGATTGGTAGGATCCCCAAAAAGTAGGATGGGTCAGATCAGATATTCTGGCACCCTTCCAAAGTGCCTGTGGAAATGCAAAAAAAAAAAAATCCTGTCCCATACCAAGTTAGACCCCCTTGGTTGAAACAGGGGCTTCACTAGTGTGAGACATTCAAAATAAAGCCCACTTGATTTTCAGATTCTAAATGCTTTTAGAAAAAGATTCAGAATCTACATGTGGTGACAGGAGACAGACACATATATCTCAATTTACAGTCTTTATGCTTGAAGACCAGTTTCCTGTTTCACATCACAAACAGCTGAGCCCCTCTGCTGCCCTCTTGTGGTGAAAACTAGGCATTGACAACAGCTCAACCCCATTTCACATATGACATGAAATGAATGCAAACAGCTGCTTTGGATCGCATACAGATACCNGCTCAACCACATTTCACATATGACATGAAATGAATGCACACAGCTGCTTTGGATCGCATACAGATACCTTCTGGTGGGTGTTTAACCTGCTAATAGCATGCAAGCACGATCTATTTTTCACCAAATAAACTCTACATTCTTCCATTCCTCCTTCCTTCCGTGTTTTTTTTATTTTTATTTTTATTTTTCCTCCTTCAGACATCAACCTGGCAGGTGAGCCGAAGCCTCACAGGTCGAAGACAGCGAAGCGATCTGCAGGAGACATGTACAGGTGTGTCTGTCCATGATGCTTTAATTCACAAAGTCAGCATTTTAGTGAATATTTATTCAGGCATGTTAAAGTACAAATGTTTCTGTGCTGCTCTCAATCCCACAGCTCATCTTTTGATTTGGACTATGACTTCCAAAGAGATTACTATGACAGGTGAGCTCTACGTTCTTCTTATATGGGTTGATAAAATTTTAATCAAAACATCTAAATGCTTCATTTTAACACTTAAAAACTGATGTTTGGATGTCTTGGAGTTAAATTAGGGCATTTAGTGACACCATTCATCACTCTGCTGCTCTCTCTGTCAGAATGTACTCCTACCAGTCCCGGGTGCCTCCTCCTCCTCCGCCATTGTCCCGCGCCATCATCCCTTCAAAGCGTCCCAGAGTCAGTCTGAGCGGAGGCAGCAGCCGACGAAGCAAGGCTGTCTTCTCCTCCTCATCCTCCAAGATGAGCCAGANAGTCTTCTCCTCCTCCTCATCCTCCAAGATGAGCCAGAGGACTTCACGCACAAGTATGTAGCATCCACAGTTAACCCAGCTCTCTTACCTGAGCGCCAGTTTGAGTAAAATCTGTCAGTAATCACAATCCTGCCCTTTGTCAGTACAAATTAATATCGGCTGATTCAGTCCCAAATGATGGCCTATAAAAAGTGTCTCATTATGAAGCCATCACCCTAGCAACATCTCATAGAGTACTTTCAAGACATTTGCAACCTTATTCTTGCAGGACATTCTGATTGTATTGCTTACAGATGGATTTCTAAACTTTTAAATGTTTCAGTGAGCACTGATGGAGCAACAATCCGGAAATAGAAATAAAAGAATTTCAACATCAAGCGGCTACAACCAGGTGCTCCTTGCAGGATTTTTGATTGCAGAGGAGTTGAAGCCTGGAAGAGAGACCTGGAATTCGCATGTACAGCTAAGACAACAAATAAAAAAAAGAAAGAATACAAGTAATGGACTCGACCACCATGGCCTGTGTGCAGACTCACCATGTAATACTTCATTGCTGATGAAAAAGCATGCTGAGGCTTGTTTTGCTGCACATTTAGAAAGACCTGTAAAATACAAATACTGTAATTTGTTCAGATGAGACCAGGTGGAACTGTTTGGAGGGCAAATGGCACAAGCACACCATAGCAACAGTGAGGTTTGGAGGTGGGAATATCATGGTGCGGGACTGCTTTTCAGCATACTCTTCCGGCTAATTTCAAATAATTGAAATGAACTGAAGTATAAAGAAAAGACAAAAAAAGTAAATAAAATCTGCTGCCATCTTAAAGGATAATGACGTCTAAATGAGGTTTGACATTTCAGCAACACACAAAGAAACACTTCATTAAATTCAGAGAAGCAAAATAATCTGCCTGAATGTCAATTATTTAACTGAAATGCAATGGAAAGAACCAAAGATCAGATTTATTTTATTTAATTTTTGTATTTGTATTTATTTATTTAATTATTATTTTATAGAAGAAACCAATGAAACCTTCAACATTTCAAAGCATGTTTGTGTGGAAGAATGGACCAAAATCATTAGATTGTATGAGGATTAAATAAGTGTTTTCAATACATTTTTCCTGGATTGCACCATTTTAATGCACAACTAAATTTCTGATTGTATTTGCTTTGGTTCCATTAGTTGGGCTGTTACCAACATTTGATGAAAATTTCATGTCAGTAGTTTCGTTAGAAAGATGTTATCTGAGAAAGATGTTACTAATTTTTCCTGCTGTATTGTATTTTACGGACATCATGAAACCCTACACTCCAAATGTTTCTCTCTTCTGTCTTCCAGTGACATATTCCAGAAGCTGCAACAGAAACTCATTTATCTGCCTCTTAATGCTCAATAATTGGAGCAATGCTCTTCTCACATGTTTCTGCAAGCATAAATCTGCTCACCACAGCTCAAGTTGTTATTTAGGATGCTTCAGCCCCCCAGAACGTTTTTCTGAAATGCATCAGGCTTGTTCAGGGGCTCTTTTGCAAATGTTTGACAACATTTTGTGCTGAGACAGCACGACAAGCAGGGTTTCAATCACTTTTATTGGTGTTGCTGCTCAGCGAAGTAGTGTACAAATATCCCAGAGTCTGTTTCACATGGTTTTTTTCTTCTTCTTCTTCTTCTTCACCCATCCAGTAATCCTGTGATCAGATCTCTGTAAGAAAGTTAGCTGTCATTTCACAATTTCATTCGAACCGAGGACCTAAAAGTACTTTTTGGAGTGTTTAATTATAAAAATAGACCAAGTCCTAAATATTGATTATTGGTTATCTGACAGCCAGATCTCTTTGTGTGAACTTTTCCATGCTGAATCTCTTCTTTTCTCTAGAAAATTATACATAACAAAAAAGAGACAAAAATCACCAATCATGCTTGAAAACAATATCTTGACTTTTCAGTTTGACATTAAGAGGAATTATGAGTGTCACAGTTTAAAAGTCAAACCTGATGGTGAGCCACTGTTTGTCCCACAGTGAGGACGGATGATCTACAGACCATCAAGAGAGAGCTCACACAGATCAAACACAAGGTGGATTACCTGCTGGAGAGCTTGGAGCGCATGGAGAAGGACTACAGTAAGAAGTCAGGTGGGTCCTTTTTAAAAGAAAAATGCTAAGTCAGAGCTAAAAATTACATTAAATAAATGATCAGTTAGGCTAAAATAGTTTTTCTCTGCACCAGCTAATAATACAAATTAAAACCTTCAGTATTCAAAATCTTCAGTGTGATATCAGATAGCTTTATACAGTTACATAAAATGCTACAAAAGGCACTAAAAACATAACATTTTAAAAACATAAATTTCATCCAAAAATGTTCTGTCGTCATTATTTTGATGTGAGCCATCCAGATGCAAACAATCACAAGCAACACAGTTTCCATCATTTGGCTCCTAGTCCCATCTTCTAACCCCTGACTTAGTTTTTATCCTTTTCCCCATCATCCTCAGTGATGAAGAGCTCTAAGCCAGAGCCTGGGGAAGTGTCCCCCCTCCACTCGTCTACCTCCAGCAAGAAGGAGGACAGCTTGAAGAGGGACAGAAAGAGCCAAGAGCTGAACGACTCTGAGGAGGATGAAGATCTGCTGGAGGACGAGGATGAGGTGAGAGGGACCAGGGCTAACATCGAGACATTCTATCCCCAAAAATGTAACTTTTAAAGTTTTATTATGTTAAAAAAATATTTAATTAAATTATTTATTCTCCATCTTTTGTTTGTTTTTAATCACAGTTGTATTTATTTTCTCTGTTTCCACTTGTCTGTCCGTGCAGATAAAAAGCAGAGGAAGAGAGGAGGACGAGGAGGACGAAGATGAGCATGAAGAAGGGGAAGATGATGGCGACAGCGCCAACGAAGACGAGTCCTGAGGTGGCCGATTCCTACAGATTTACACAAAACCAGTTGTGTATGAAAGTTTCTCCAAAGCAAACTGGTACCCAGTGTTTCATGTGCTCGATTTGGCTAAAGTAACTGGACATTTGCAGTGTGTTGTAGATTTTGCTGCTCCTCCCATTTTTTTTAAGAAAATTCTCTTTTAAAAATCACCTACTACTGCATTCTTGTTTGTCACACTGACAAATCGTAACCATTGTATGTTTCTCTATAAACTATGCTGAACTCACCTAGCAGTGGCTTTTCCTTTAACAAAAAACTGGCATAAATATGTGAATAAGTCCAATCACTTGAGTTCAAAAACATAATACATTAATTGATCCAGCTGCTGCATAGCTGCCTCCTACCTCCAGGTGGCAACATATCTTAGCAACAAGATTACAAGGAGGGTCTTGACAATCTCGTTCCCTCTGCATGTTAGATAACATGAGCATGTACAAAATCTCAGGCAATACTTTGGAGAAAAAAATGCTCAACGGCAGAAAAATGTCTTCAGCTTGTGTAATGCAGTCAGCTTCCATGTTTTGTCTGGTTCCTGTTGCTTTTTTTCTCTGGACTGCCCTGGTGAAAGTGAATAAACATGTTTCTCACATTGGAGCCTTTATAAAGTTGTCATACAATACAAATACATACTTTATTTTTCACTCATGCATTATACTGGAGCTAAAAAGATCAATTTAGTGGAGAAACTGGGTTATGTAACAGAATGACTGGCAGGAAAAAGGAAAAAAAAACATCTTGTCCTGACTGGGATCTTGAAAAAGAGGTAATTAGAAAATCAAATTAACAGCCACAAATAACATTACAGTGTGTCAATGCTCATTTCACAAGAACTAAGATAAAATTTAGAAACTCTGTGTGAAATAAACTTAAACACAACCTCACTGCTTCCATAGGAATCAAGAGGATTAATAGCAGATGGATAAATAACAATCTAGAGTTGACCACTGCACAGTGAGAAAGATCATTCACATAATACCAATCGTCCCGGGAGTAGATGTTCCAGAAAGTTCACCCAAGGTTAGACTGAAATGGGGGGAGGGGGGGTTAGGGCTCATGGGAGGTGGAACTAGAGGAGTCTCCTCTCCTCGCACCGGGGGGCTCTGTTCTGAGGGTTCCCCTGCTCTGGTCTGAGTGGACCACTCCTGGGATCTGTGCTCTGCGGACCTGCCGGGCCTTTGGGGCCTCGGGCTCCCCCGTGTCTCCCCGGATGCTTCGGGGTGCGGTGTGGTCACGCCCCCCTTGCAAGCACACGTTTCATGCTTGTTGCATGGTCACACATTCATGCTCACAAACGTGCTCGTCTCTCCATCTGCTTCTAACTAGATGTTGTTGATGTATGTGTGTTGGAACGTCTCTCTACAGGTATGTTTGATGACTGTTGTACTTTTTCATATCATCATTATCCTATTTTCTTTATGTTTGATGTAGTACTGTGGTAGGTTATATTGTTTTTGTGAATACTGATCTGGTTTAGGCAGCCTGGACAACTTTTATTTCCACGTTTCAATTCTGTCCCTTTGTCTTTTTAGCTCTTCCTCTGTCTCCCTGTCAGGTTCGGCACCGACATATCAAGACTAAAGAAAATAAGATTACAATAAAATAATAAAAATATTCCAAACATCAAGGGCAGCCATTTATATAACATGTCTGCCTTGGTAGAGAAAATCTGTCCAGCAAAATATGGCACACAGACCGCCGTTCTGTATATTAGGATGCTGGACAGGACAGGGTTAAAAAATAAAGAACTAAGACAAAATTTAGAAACTGTGTGTGAAAAAACTTAAATACAACCTCACTGTCTCTGATCTGATGATCAGATATATTAATATATTAATATATTAAGAAAGAAGACAAAATTAACCTTTTTCAACTAAACCACAAGACCTCTGGAACACAGGCCATAATACACAACATCAGATTTAAAGAAACCCAAACAGCACAAACACGTCATACCAACTGTTAAGCACGGTGGTGGAGGGATGATAGTTTGGGCTCATTTTTCTCCCACTGAACCAGGACACCTTGCGGTTATTGAGTTGACCATGAATTGTATGTGTACCAACATTTTTTCTTTAGATTTAGCTGTCTGACAGTAAAAGCTGGTGGCATGCAGCAGGTTAATGATCAGTAGCAAACCTGCAACATAATCTCCAATAAAGAAAACAACCACGGATGGTCCAGTATGCAGTGGTCTAGTTAAAGCCCCGACCCATCATTCAGAACATGATCAGTTCAAGTTTTTTCTGCTTAAATTGGTCAGAAAGCTATTAAAACACTAGTTGTGCTTAGTTTGTCACACATCGCCTCTGCATTTTATCTCTCAAGACTTGGTAAAGACCAGATTTTCTTTTTTATTGTGTCCTAACTGAACTTTTATTCATCGCATGACTCCATCTGCTCATTTGTCCACAACGTAACCACTGCGTCAATACTCAGCTTCCTTATTAATATACATTATGCTGCTGGGAGTCTGCAGAGACCTTAGAGCTCTGTAATGAATGCAAGACCATCGAATTGGCAGCAATAAAGAGGAATGCAAAAAGCAAAGGGGGGTGGATAACTGGTCAATAAGCAGGAGTCTTCAGGGTGAACTGTGATTAACGAAGGCACAACCGGCGGACAGAGCAGGATGAGAAATGGGAGTATGGATGAAGAGGATGGATGGATGGTTGAACAGACCATGGAAGACTGGAGACAGATGGAGGAGACGCTAACAGATGGAGAGAAGACAGAACGAGCGGAAAAGATTTCATGGTGTGCACTTGGGGGGTAAAGAATGTGGAAACAGGGCTGTTACAGTGAGTGATCACAGAGCCGGAGCCTTTGTTTGTCTTAATACGTCTGGATGTTCTTACAAGACAGAAGCATTTCAGCACTTCATTAACTAAAATAAACTATGTATTTAAAAAAAAAAGTTTCTTTCTTTAAGACCACTCTGGAGGTTACTGCTTATTCGTTTTAAAGAAGTAATTTGGCTAGGCTTATATCTCATCAACTGGACAGATTCAGTTACAGAGACACATTTCACGACTGGTCTGCAGTAACACTGCTGCTCTTGTATTCTTTATGAATGACTGCATTTTGCAGGGAGGCCATAAAACTCTGCAGCAGCCTGGACAAGCAGGGGCTTTCCTATGTTAAGCACTGATCATAGCAATGTTTTTGAGTAGCTGTTGCTTCACAATCTTTGAAACAAATCACTATATGACCACAGGCGTACCTCCTCTTCAGATCAATTAAATATTTTAGATTAAAGCATGAATCCACAATGGGGTCATATAACTAAACCATCAAATTATTATGACATGCTGAATGCTTAAGAATAAAAAGAGCAAATCAGATGGCACAATCCTCATCTTCTGGGATGTCGATGTGGCTACAGAAGCGTTGATTTAATTAAAATGAGAAGTAGAGTGCAGCGGGATTGCTCTTACGAGGGGAACATTGCCCAGTCCAGCAGAATCAGAGGCTCTGTGGAACAGATTTCTCCATAAGGAGGTGCACGGCAAACACACTTTTTGCATGCTGTTTGGCTTTGTTTTATGCTTTAAAACATACAGAACATATGGAGTATGAGGTTAAAATATAAGCAGCTCATGTTTGGATTTGTATTCATCATGCAACACCACCAGAAACTGGAAGTTACAGATTTATTCTGCAGTATGACTTTTACCATAAGTGGTCTGAAGCAGATGGCGTAGTTCCCACAGAGGCCTGATCTCAACATCAAGGAGGGACTCTAGGAGGAGTTTTGTGACACGGTGCATTATCCTGCTGGACGTAGTCTTCAGAAGATGCTACACTGTGGTCATGAAGGGATGGACATGGTCAGCAACAATACCCAGGTTGGGTGTGGTGTTTAAATCATGCCATGTTGGTACTAAGGAGGCCGAAGTGTGTCAAGAATATATCCCTAGCACCATTCCCACCAATACAAAAGCAGGAAGACTCCATCCTTTCATTTGTTTACTCCATATTCTTATCATACCATCAAAATGTTACAGTTCATATTAAAACTTATCAGACCAGGCAACATTTTTTTCAATCTTCTGTTTTGGTGATTCTGTGTAAATTTTATCCTCAATTTCTTCTTCTTGGCTGACAGGAGTTGCACTGGGTGTGATCTTCAGATGCTCTAACCCATCTGCTTCAAGGCTGGAGGTGTTGTGCATTCAAAGCAACCAGTTGTCGTCTGAGTTACTGTTACACTCCTATCATCTTAGGCCAGTCTGTCCCTTCTCCTGTCCACACCACTACAGTTTACTGGGTATTTTCTCTTTTTCAGACCATTCTCTTTAAAGCCCAGAGATTGCCGTGCATGAAAATCCCAGTAGATCAGAGGTTTCTGAAATGCAGAGCAGCTGGTGTGGCATCAACAACCATGCTATGGTTAATGTCACTTCATCCCCCTTCTACTCCCTATTCTACTCAGTCTGAACTTGGCCATGCCTGCATGACTAAACGCACTGAGTCGCTGCAAAGAAATTGGCTGATTAGCTGTTTATGTTAAAAGGCAATTGAACAAGTGGCTCTGGTATAAAGTCCACAATTCAAAATATGTTAGTATCATAAATCTTTTGTCACTTTGTTGCCGTTCCTTTGTGCTACATTTAAAAGATGTTCTACCATGAAGATTTCTATGAGATTAAATAAGCGCTGGCTTCAACCCATTCCCTTTGGACAAATATTTTTTTTCTTTTACTTCCTGTTGTATAATTTTTGATTTTGTTATCATGTTTTTTTCTTTTTGTTTTTTTTCAAATAAAAACTTTCCGTCAGCGTATGCTTGGATGTCCCCTCAACAGATGTTTTCTTCAAACAAGCCATGTGTGAATGAGCTCTTCTAAGAGCACAGATACAACCCAATACCATCACAAAGCCTGGCTTTTGGACTTGCAGCTGATGACACTGTGGTAGGTCCTTGGGTTGCTTTAAGTATGAAATGCGCTATATACATTTGCCTTGCCTTTTGTATTTTTTGTCCAGTGCACATGGTATCTTTTTTTCCCATTGCTATTATCTTAAATGAACATGTCTCCCAACCTCAAACCTTTAATGATTTGGGGTTGTAAAACCAGGCAAATGTTTGCTTGCAATTAAAATCTCATTGAGAGCAAAACATTTACCAGCTCGTTTTTAAGTAAACTGAACACATGCTGTGGAAACTTTTTGAATTGAGTAAGAAGAAATGTCTTTAGAAATTATCATGTATGGTAAGATTTTTCAATGAGAGGGATGACAAGTATTCCAAAGTGGTAGGAGTAAAAACCTTGTTCCTCTTCTGAAACTTGCAGCATAACAACACTCTCACTGTTGCAACAGAAATCAGCATGACACACATTTTATTATGGCCACTAACTCTTTGTTCAGCTAAATATCTAATAAAGTCAATCATAAATGGCACAAGAGACTTTGAAAAAACAGCTTTATGTCCCTGTTCAAAGGAAAGCAGAACTGTGTGCAGACCAGAGTTACTCTGCAGTAACAGCTGAAAAAGACTTTTCGTATGGGGTCATTCTTTCCTGTTACACCAGGAGAGGCTTTATATAACTTATTTATTTATACCACCTGAGCCCACTTTGGACATCCTGGCTGACATGGAACATTTAAATATGGCCAATCTACTAATAATTTATTAGTACCACTTCTTGGACTTAAAACATTCCTCATGGCTAATCAAGATGTTACAAAATGCTTCAGCCTCACATGGCTTACTACATGTTTAAAAAACACAAAAACAAAAACAGCAGGGTACACCCTGTTTACACCTTTGTTTTTATGGTTTTACATTTCACTTTCATGTGCAGTTCAGGCACCAAAAACCTCCGGGAAAAGCTACTACTAGAAAAGGCTTAACATTTAAGGCTAGTTGGTTAGGGTGAGGAAAACATGGCCTACTTTGAAATAGATGTTCATCTTAAAGTGTTTACTACATGTTAGAAATGCACATTTTTAAGCATCTTTCTCTCTTAAATTGCTTGAAAAATATGGATGAAATTGTATGCTGTTGCCACATCATTATGGGACCATTAACCAGATTCAGTCCTTCTGATGAGAGCAGTTTAGGTTAAGGCACCAAAACCACTTGGATAATTTCAGATATGTAAAACTAGTTTGGTTTAAGTTTGGCTTAAGTATTTAAAAGCTATGCATGTTTGGTTTTGGCATTAAAAACCACATGGTTAGGTTCAGATAGATCAAACATGTATTCACAGTCTATGGCCCTGCTCCTATAAACCTAAATATGGATACATAGGTCTCAGGCTAGCGTGTATAACATTAAAAGATGTCCTGGGTGTCGTGGAAATAATGCACACTTTGAGCCCAACATCCTTTCTCTAATTAGTAGCACATAGCTTCGAGCTTTGCTAATGGCTCTTTTGAGGAAAGTTTTGAAAAGGCTCTTTTTGCTTTCATGCTGATAGCACTCATGTCTTGGTCTAGTAGATTGATATCACACAGACTTGAAAGCCTTATTGATCGTCTGACTGTCAATGCTCTGCAACATAATGAATAACCCTATTTACTAAAAAGTCAAACTCCTCCTTCAACAGTAAACTAAACGAGAGAGTATTGATTTAGTGATTCTTTTAGATGAAAAGGTATGTATGTTGAAACTAGGCTGGATAGCAGAGCCAGGATTATACTTGCTTATTTAATTAAGTTTATCCTAAAAGATTTAGCTTGGCAAAAATCCATAACATTTAGATTTCTTTCCATTGTAATTCTGATAAAACATAGCCAACATTTAGCAGACATATTGCATAATGGAGGGGGGGATTGCATCAGTTTAATGTAAAAGAAGATGAACCTACCATAAGGGAATATGAGTAACATGACTCAACCTTAAAGGTTAAGGTGAAGATGAAAAATGGAAAGCTTCATTCTGAGCCATGCAGAGGTCACAGGAGAGATGGAGACGGATGGGAGGGGAAGAGCGAGGGATGAGAAGATTGTGAAAGGGAAAAGGAACGGGGAGATTACAGTGAGGAGTGTTATACGGCAGCAGGAAGGTCGTCAAGCGGTGGAGGGGAGGAGGGGGAAGGGTGCTGACATGGAGAACTGGAAGGATAGAGCTGTAAGCCTCCGGGGCGATTTATCAGAGTCACTGGGAGCTCTTTGTGTGAATGTGCAAGAGAAAGTAGAGAAAGAGGGAGCTTGGAAAAAAAAAGCATGATGAAAGAGATGTATAAAAGTAGCAGAGCCAGTTTGAGACCGTATCAGATGAATGTGCTCCCATGTACGTGAACAACTGTGTGTGCATGAGAGAGGGAGGAAAACAGTGAAATATGAGTTACACATCAGGAGAGAAAAGATTAGGTCCCTATGGGTGTATTACAGCTTGCTTTCAAGCCAACTGCGTGAGTTTGTGTGTGTGTCAGCACATGTGTAGAATAAGCAGCAGCAGGAAACACTTTCAACCGTCAGTTTTACATCTACTTCCCTTCTGCAGTTATTAATGCATCTGCACTGATTTTAATTCTGTTTTCAACAAAGAAAGTAGACTCAGGGATTTCCTGATGCCTCTTTTTCTTGTCTGTGTTATTGATACTGATCATAAAAGTTATGTTTTCCTTCTTTAAAACATAGTTTTGGTGGTTTGTCGTAAACGTGAGTGTGGCTCTTGCTGGCGGTACTTTTTCCTCTTTGGAGAATTACTAGTGCAAATTACTGCAACAGACTACAAGAACAGTGGTATTGTTTTTCAAGCTGTGGAATAGGGCCATCGTGACTTTGAAAAAAGATTTGAAGCCACGTCAGTGAAAAAAATTTCAGCATTTCTGTGATTAAAGTAATACTTTAATGACTAATTACTCACATACATGGAAATAAATACATTTAAAAAAAGAAAATGCAATACTAAAATCCAACTAAAATGAAGTTCTTAAACTGGGATATGCCCTGTGATAGACTGGTAATCTGCAGAGGGTTTACCCACCCTCACACCTTACAGCAGCTGGGATAGGCTTCAGCTTCACCATGACCTTGAATTGAAATAAGATGAGTGCTAGGTTACTAGCACTTTATTTGAATATTTTCAGCTTCATCACACCACAGACACCATTAGAAAAAAAAAAGAAAAAAGAAAAAGAACACAACCTAAAAAAAAAGAAACCAGGCTGGAACCTGGCTGCAAATCACTAAGTCATTTTCTTCTGAACAAATCCATCCAAGTTTAAATCTCTTGAAATCAAAAATATTTCCTCATTGCTGTTTAATTAAATGGCAAATGTGTCACCAGAGGCCATTCTTGGGTCTCTGGGGCCCAGACAATATTTCTCAGGTTGCCCCTCCAACCAGCATTCATTCCCTTTTTTATTAAGANCATGCAGAGGGTGTACCAGCATTCATTCCCTTTTTTATTAAGATATTTATACTCATAACAATAACAATAACACATTGATAATATTATCTGTTAAGGTGCTGTTGTTACGGCATTAAATTATTTAATTGCAACTTTTATTTATTTTTTTATTTATTTTTTATTNTTGTTGTTACAGCATTAAATTATTTAATTGGAACTTTTATTTATTTTTTTTATTTATTTTTTATTGTTTTATGGCTTTTACTCATTCTGACTCTGAACTTATTTTTTGTACTATTTTTTTTAATGAAACTGGAGCAATATGACCGAAGATTATTTAACTATGNCTTTATGGCTTTTACTTCTTCTGACTCTTAACTTATTTTTTTGTACTATTGTTATTTAATTAAACAGGGGCAATATGACCGAAGATTATTTAACTATGTGCTGAAAGCTGCACTGTGACCCTTTAGTCACATTTATAGCTAATCCAGCACCTATGTAGTTTTCAGCAGCATGAAGTTAATGGACATGGAAAAGAAAATATAAACGCCATACACACAATAACTTTCATCGCTGCACTTTAGTACTGCATATTAGATTTCTTGCCAATGAATTCAATAATTTAACATTCTAATATTCACAATTAAGTCAAAATAATCCAACTTATTTCTTTATTTTCAGCCTCATGACACCCAGGTAGACATCAGGAGGACAGACTGAGCCGCTCTGAGCTTAATTAGCCTCTAGATTATTTGCACTACTTACCACTGTCTTGCACTCTTCATTACTCTCCCTCTTTTTTTACATCTTTCTTTTGTCGCTGCCACATAGAAAACTTCTCATTTTCATACTCTAAACCGGCTCTGTCTGTTTCTCCTGTTGCTACTCATGATATGACCACGAGGTGTAGGTGGGGCCCCTTGAGGGAGTTCTGTAGTGATCAGCCGCTCTCAGGGCAAACTCTCCACATTATTGTTGCTTTGTGTGTTGTTTTAAAGTCGGTTGGCCCTCGGAGGCCCCCTTCTGGTGCAGCGCCTCAAGCATTTGCTGGTATGCCTGTTGGCAAGCGTGTCACTGAAAGTGAATAACAAAGCAAGAAAAGGTATCATTGTGTGATGAATTCTGTCCAACCTGTTAAACTGAACTACATAGTATTTCTAGAAGAATGTTATCCAAGCGTTTTCTTTCTCTCTTTTTTTTTTTTTTTNGTTATCCAAGTGTTTTCTTTCTCTTTTTTTTTTTTTTTTTT
>CM047979.1:27298357-27318195 GCA_026261665.1 Melanotaenia duboulayi
ATTTATTTGAATCTTGTGATTTGAAGTAACACTTAGGAAGATGGTAATTTCTTGCCACAAGTCATGGAACATTTCTGCCCAATCCCTGCGCAGACCTGCACATAAAAAGTTTACATACTTTTTAATCCAAAAAGGCTTGCGAAGACATCAGAAGCTAGCAAAAATATCAAGACGAAGTGTGGAGTAATGTAAGAATGAACAAAAATAAAATCCAATTACTATGATGTAATGGCAAAGGACACCAACAAAATGACAAATATTAGAAAAAAATGTTATAGTTTTTCTGTAATATGGTTTTCTTTTCTGATTCACATTTTGAATATTTGAATTGGTGCACTTTAAAGTGTCATTTAGCTGAAAACCTATTAAAAGGCTGTAGACTTGTTACAGTCATTTTTTATAAACCACTCACCAGTAGGACTTGGAAACAATCAGCATCATCCAAGGTTCAAATTTTTGGTTAATTCAAGCCACACTGCTGTTCATTTGTGAGGAATGAAATAGGTTTCTTGGAAGGAACTTGTTTCCGCAACATTAGCTTCATTAAAGATTCATTATGAGGGGGGATTTGCATTACGTTGCAAGCTAGCTGTTAACAAACAAGCTAAATTAGCCATTTGTATTCTTATTATTTATTAATTTTTTATTTGCTTGTTCTGTAATGGCCAGTCAGCCTAGTTGTACAGATTTTGGCTGAGTGCAGTGCCAGATGATTTAATTCAGGATGAACTATGTACCTTCTCTTATTACTGGTGCATGACTTTACTGACATATCAAGAGTTATAGCAACGTTTAAGCTAGCTTTAGCTCACAGTTGATGTTAAAACATTAAGGCTGTGTTTTAAATTTTTAAAATGAATATTTTGTTTATTTGATTTAATAGTGTTGGTATTTTTTCAACAGTATATGGAGATTTAAAAAAAGTTTACCCACTGTCAAAACATTTAACACTGCCAGTTATGATAAGTGTTTCTGTTATCATTGATGCACTTGGTTGCACTTCAATTAGCTTTACAAAGACGAGCCCAACTGTATTAGTGTGTGTTCCTGTGTGTGTTTGTGTGTGTGTTTTGAACAGCAGTGTTCAGTGGCTGCCCTGTCACTAGCTCTATAGTTTGTGTGAATATAAATGAGAGAGAAAGATCCAAACACAAACGAGGAAGAAAAGAAGAAGAAGAGAAGGACAAGAAGAGGAACAATTGCTTTGGGCTATTTTGCCTCCTGCTTCTTTTTGTCCATTTGGCCGTGTTCAGAAAGAAGAGAAAGCTGGATTGTCTTCCTCTCCCTCTTCTTTTGTTCACTGGATCCTTTCTTTTTCCTAACATGACAACTATCCTCCATTTTAAATGCTCTTGACCACATCCCTCAATCCATATTTTCAAACTCTTTAACTACATACCACTATTTTTCCACATTTTTATCCCTCTTTCTCTGTAAAGCATTAAATACAATCTCTCTTACCCCTCCATCCCTCCGTACTTCCCTCTGACTGAGTGATTGTTGACTGATCTGACTGTATCCACAGATTAGATGTGACCCTGCAGCTGTGATCAGCCCACAGTGTTCCTGCTCCTCGCAGATAATCTGCTCTAGTTTGGGAACGCAAAAATCTGCCAATACATCTGTTTCACACTGTAATACAATTATACGTGTACACCACCACCGTTGCCATTATGATGCCGTGTCTGCTGGCTGAGTGTCATTTCTGATGAAAATACTGCTGGAGTAGCAGCAGTGCCATAGCAGCATCAGAAAACTGCATAAAGATATGAATACTCCATTCAAAATTTCACTTTAAGACATGGCTTGATGAAAATGAACTATTTCTCTTTTTGTTTTTGCAAAACAGTATTTGTATTTTACATATGAAGCTAGAAGCTAACAAAGCTTTGCATTAAAGACTAAATAGAAGGTGGCTGCACAATCTTCTTCACAACTATCCAGTTTGTGATAAAAGTCAAGTTTTATTAGATAAAAAGGTTAAATCAGTGTCAATAAGTCTCCACAATCAAACCTTCCCATTAACCTCATATTTTACCTTAATTTAAAATCTAGGGCTCAGAATATACACTATCAATAAATGTTTGGACACACTTTCCTATTGAATCTAACAGGAAAATGTGTCCATACTTTTGTCTGGTAGTGTACTTGCTTTTTAACCTTGTGTTCAAATAGAGAACCACCTCCATCATGAGCGTAATTGTGCACTACGCTTGTTACCGGAGGCTTGTTCCACTAGGGGCGCATAAGGAAGCTCACAGCTAATAGGATTGTAGAATCTTTTGGGTAAACAAAATAAAGGTGACAACAGAATAGACAGGTATTCAGTCAATTTTGAGATCATGATATAAAAAACATCAGTGTCCCCTACACCAAGCATACCGTGCCTTGTCTTCTAAACTTTCCATCATGGTCGCCATACTGCCCCTAACGGTTACTCTCATATTGCAGCTTACCAACACGTGTTGACATGTCACCCAGGCAACCAAAAAATCTGACCAATGTATTTTAGTCCTAAGCATAATCATTTTCTAACCCTAACAAAGTGATATTATTGCCTTACCCCAACCAGGAACTGGGTACATGTGTAAAAGTGGTAAAGCTGCATATAATTGTTACCATCCAATTATTCCTTCTGAGTGGTATTTCCTTATGCTTGTGGGGTTTGGGTTAATTTAGGGTAAAGCCTCTGTAGGTCACATTTCAGAGTGTAAACAAACTGCAGATTTTGTTGTTTTGACTGACGGACTTGTTGCCTAAGCCGCATGTCAACTTGTATACCTGTGTTTGTAACAACCAACACTGACAAATATACCTGGACGACATATAAGATATTATCCATTTGTAGTCAACCAGAGACATTGGAGTAAAACATTTTTACTAACTATATATTGGCTAAGCAAAGTTGGAACTTTACATACAGTATGTTTAATATGTTTTTTAGAAACTTCATATAGAAATGTCTTTATTATCATGAATGAGCTGTTGTTGCCCTATAACTTGCTTTTAAAAGAGCTTCTGACTTTAAACAGTGTGTGTTAAGGCTTATCTTGTCCAAAATATATGTAAACTAAAGAAAATATGCATTCTTGAATCCTAAAAAAATTCAACTATGTTTTTAGCTGTGCTGTATACACAGTCAACACAAAAGAAAGGAAAGAATTTGCATCCTCTGGGGGTTTATGAGGTTAAATTTTATGCCCACCTACTTGATTGTTGCTTAATTTGTAGAATGAGTTCCAGACGTTGTTCACAGATGCTAATTCAACACATGTACTAGACACCAAGAGAAAGCTCATGTTCACCATACTCCCGAGCGGTGCTTCGGTAAAGGCCTCTAGAGACATTACATTGTACAAAAAGCAAGCCCAAGAAATGCCAAAGTGTGTCTAGAATGGTCAATAAGACTATCATCTGGTGTTGACTGTTATCTTGGTGTCAATACTGACTGTGTTCAGACAAATGAGCAAAATCGGTAAAAGAGCTAAAAACAACATTCCAAGAGAAAAGAGTGTGAGGCAACATTAGTAAACGTGCTGGCTGTGCATTACCTCCTGCATGTTAAAGGATCTGTTTGACATGATCTGGCCTCTGTACTAGAGAGCAGTGTCCAANCTCTGTTTGACATGGCCTCTGTACTAGAGAGCAGTGTCCAACCTGGCTGATGAAGAGGTTTAACATCTAACATACAGTACAGTTACTGAGAACCTTTAGATTTAGTGCATGTGTGAAAGCACAACCCTCAAACTGTAAGAGGATGAGATTCTGATAATAAGCAACTTTTAAATGAAAGAAAAGAATCTTAAGTAGATGTTTGTACTTCATTATTCTTTGTCTTTCTGTTTGTTTGGTTTTCATTGTTTGTTTTTTCGTTTTTTGTGTCTGTTTTTTTTTTTTTTTTGTTGTTTTTTTATGTGGGCCTAATTGTGTGTTTAGCTTCTTTCTATCTCTATTTCTAAGATATCTTCACACAAATAAGATGACAGGTTTTTTAACCTTATGATATGTTGCTCTACTATTTTCCAGTAACTACTGAATAACAAATATTATTAAAAAGCTGTTGACATAAACCTGCCTGAGCCATCTCAACCACTTGGTTTTAGTAGGTAAAGGTCTTATGTTGTGCCCTTACCTTTAAAAGTTTTGATCATTAAACTATTTTTATTACATTATCAATTAATCTCTCAACCATTTGTTTAAAGTCATTGATTGTTATATATTTTTGTTCCATGAAAATACAAAATAATATAAAGAATCATTTTATTACAGTTAAATATGAAACGTGAAATGTTGGTTTTTGGTTTCATATTTAGCAAACATTTAAGATAAATGTGATCCATATATGAAAAATGTGTGGATGATAAAAAAATGTGCCCAATTAGGTAAAAATAAGTAAATAAATAAATAAATGAGTAGATTCATAAACCCTGTTTAATACTGAACATCTACGACATGTTTTGCACAATATCAAACATAGATCCATTTTAACTGAGCCTTTGCGCTAGCTAAGGCATTTATGGACCCCTTTATGTTTTCATGGCTGGAGGAAATTAGGGATGCACCAAGTCCACATTTTTTTCACTTCCGATCCTTTTCCGATACTTGAATTTACCGATATTCCAAAACCAGAGCTGTATTTGCTTTAATATTATTGCTATTATTGTTATATTATTTTTGATTTTATGTTAGGCTGTAATAAATTCTACAAGCAAGTTTATGTACATATCGTTGCTGTTGGGCAAAAACCTCCTATGTCCAAAATTCATGATTTTTGTTTTCCTTCATAAATCAGTACTACTGGTCACCGTTTATGTCTGTCTATTGTTTTACAAATGTTTAACCAAAGATATATGATGTAAAACACAATATCAAGTTTGACGACATTATGTCCAGTTTTTACAAAACCATACAATTTTTTTTATTTTTTGAAAAATGACAGTTCAGGAGATGGGAGGTTTGTATGTACATACCAAAGGGCAACTTAAGGTAAGTATGGGGTCAGAAAACAGGAAAATCCCATCCTAAGAACATATATGCAACTGTAAGGGTTTTAAATTAATATTTATTACATTTCAACAAAGGATTACTACATACTAGTGAAATATATATGGTAAAAAAACACTAAAAACTGTCATATATACTAAACAGCACACATACAAATCACCACTATACAGTAACAGTTTCTAAGCAGTTTTTAAGCAAACTATACCCAGATGGTAAACTATTGGCTTGGCTGCAAGTGTTCAATCATGCTGTGAAACTGCTTGTTTTCCACCACTAATAACAGCTGGTCACTGAGTACGCTGAAGTTGAGCGACTTCTCTGTAATCCCTTTAGCTTTTACATTGTCTGCTGAAAGTTTACTTTGCTTTTTGAATGGCTCTAGAAGTGATTCATACTGGCTCTGTTCCACTTTGTCCCCCCTGGCTAAAAAGTTGCCATGCTCTTTCAAGTGGTGTTTGATTAAATTAGGGGTGTTGTACATCCACCTCTCGGAACAACGGCTTTCTCATTGGGACACACACATCACCTCGCTAGGAACCAGACAAAGTTGTAGACATAACTCATGGATCGCAAATTTTCCCAGGTTGTAAATTTCCAATCTGTAAATTAAGTTGGTATCGGAACCTGATACTGGATCAGATCAGCTCCANAATCAGAAGTTTCCAATCTGTAAATTAAGTTGGTATCAGAACCTGATACTGGATCAGATCAGCTCCATCCCTAGCACAAATCTCATAACATTATAGATGCTTTGCATATCAACATAACTATTCTGTTAGTTTATGACATGGGTATGATCTCTCTGACATACTATAATTATTCCTAACTGCACTACAAAGCCAGATTCTTTTTAGCCACTGTGTTCGTTACAACCACGTCATCTACTCACAGTGTAAATGACTGACTGTGGGTCGGCTATATATTTTCAGATATGGAAAGTTACATGACCTACAGCCTTGGACTGTGTTTACGTACTGTTTGCATTAGCAGTGTGTGGTATTTTTCACCTACTTGTGTAACACAGCAATGTAGTACGATGTACAGCGGAATAATGTAGCACATATCTGCTGAAAATGCACATTTTAACACGAAATCAGTCAGCAGACCCCTGCTATCCATATGGTGGAAGCTTGCCGCCTCGTTTTGTCACATCTTTGGGGACAATGCTGCTTTCCAGCACATTAATATTCATCAGTATAGCTTTAATCTCCAGAAAGTGGGTTATTGGCATGAGTAGATGAGTCTCCTCTTTCATCCCAGCCACACTCCCCTCATTAACTCTATTCCCGTGCTCATGTGTGATCATAAAAAGGGTGGAAAAAATGCAGATGCATCCTGAGATGGAAACAGAGAAAGAGTGAGAGAGACGAAGGCGTTGTATAAGAGAGCTGATGTGGGTGACAGAGAAAAAGGGAGACAGACTGAAAGAGACATTTGTGACGTCATGGACACTTTAAGTAGGTCAGGAACCAAGTTGTGATGTCACTTACACTGGAGTCATCCCGCTGGGCCAATCGTGTGTTGGGACACACCCCCTCTTTTTCCCAACTGCACCCCCACCTCACCCCTTGTTTTTCCACAGCTGTCTCATATCACATGCATTAAAAGCGCTGCCGCATTTGCACCAGCATGTAAATGTTTCTGCAGCCTGAAATGCTGACGACCACAGTTCCACTGCTCCTGCTTTGAACCAAATCATTTTTAAACATTTATGCAAGAAGTTTTATTCCGCTTTTTTTTCTTTTATATGCATAATTTTAAAAATTTAAAAAAAGGAAAGGTGCACTATATAAAAAGTTTTACCATCCCCAGCAATCAGCAGGCATGTGCTCGTCAAGTAACTGATGCAAACAAAGCTTAGAACACCGCAAGAAGTATTGACGACAGATTAATGGTAAATATAAATGAATATGTTCCATACTTTATTAATCCTGGGAGGGAAATTTGTTTTTCACAGCAGCCATCAGAGGTAAAATAAAGAAAGAAAGAATAAAAAATACAATCTAAGAAAAATGTTAATGCAATTAAACACAATATCAACAAGTAAAAACACAAAAAAACAAACAAATAGTAATACACAACAGAAGACTATGATATAGAATACCAGTGCAGAGCTGTGATCACCTCTCACACATGGAGGATTTATTGTGAAGTTTTTGTGAATAGTAGGAGTGATTTTTTTTTCAAACCTTTCCTTGTGAAAGCAGAGGTGCAGCAGTCTGTTTGAAGAAGAGCTCCATTGTCTCTTTAGTATACTGTGCAGTGCGTGAAGAAATGTCCATGATGGAAACCAGTTATCTCTCCAGGGTTGCTGATAGTGATCCTGGGTCTGTTTCAACCCGATCTAGCTTAGAGTTTCTGACTGTTTCTATGTTCTGTCCAATGATCTTACCAGCCCAGTTTATTGATTCTGCTGGCATCCCTGCAGCTTGTGCACCCCCAACACACCCCACATTTGCATTCACCATTACAGACTGGGTTATTATCTCCAGCAGCTTGGGATATAGTCTGCTCATTCCCTTCTTGTACACAGCATCTGTGTTGATCTTCCTGTCCAGTCTGATCTCCAGGTGCACACCTAAGTATTTGTTGCTGTCCACAACCTCTATCTCCTTGCACAGGATCCTGATCAAGAAAACTTGAGTTTACTTTAGTTTTACTGCTGTTAGATTGCTCATTAAAACCCTCTTATTAAAATATTACTTGTACTTGAGATCCCCAGTTTGGGGAACTTTGAGAAGAGATGGTGCCAAACTGTACCAAAATGGCCATTTTGTAGACCTCGTCTGAAGGGCCCATACTTAAACTTGTCAGAGTTTGCTCTGCTTCACTTGATCAGAGTTTGCCTTTGCAGAGATGATGTTCACATATAGTACTATGATGATAGAGATACAGCTACATCATTCTAAAGAGATAATCATATGTATTCTGAAAGTATTTTTGGTTGTTGTTCTTTTTTTTTTTATTTTTTTTTATTTTAGGATAGCCTGAAACCTTTGTCATTTGTGCTATGTCTATATCATCTACATCTACACATACATGTGCATGTTTATAAATCTGTCATGATCTGAGTTTTTGGTTGTGGTTTGTTTTGTCATATTTTGCTTTCTGCTTCTTGTCATTAATGCACCTGGTTTGATTTAACTAGCTCACTTCTCCTGTTCCTCATTAGTCCTTCGGTAAATTTAAGCCCATTGGTTTCAGTTCCTCCAGTTCATTGTAGTCTTCATGTTATATAGTTTTCTTCCTTTTTGGTACTTAGTATCAGCCATTCCAAAAGTGAGCAACAGGCTGTTTCTGTGTTTGAACATTTAAATGTTCATGAGTGGTGCCTGTCCACGCCCACTCTACGCCCCTCTCTGTGAGAGGATCTGGCTTTCACTGGCACCCGCCCTCTGATTTTAGAGGGTAGGCTCAGCTAGCCGGGGGGGACGGGTCAGTGGCAGTATCCACTACCCGTGGTAGTGGTTATTTCCTTTCATGATGTCACAAAGGGAAAGATCTCAGACTCACCTGTTTGGTACATTTGTTAAAAAGTGGAGCAAGGAAGTGAGAGAGGAGACAGAATTTTTTTCATTTTTGGACCACATACACAGGCCATGAGGACACAAATCGCTGTTAGAAAACATTTTGAAAGTGAATTTTGCAAAATATGGGACCTTTAAAACTAATCTAGTGCTAACATTTGACTAGGTTGTAACTATTACATAGCTTCATGCTAACATTAGGCTAGCCTAGCATAACATTAGCAATTGTACTTGAACATGAACAAAATCCTTTCTAGAAATGTTTATCCAAATGTCAATACTTTAAAGGATGAGCAATTAGGAAAACCTTGGTTACTGACACTTGTGAGCCATGTGTGCATGGAAAGACATTTTTGTCCTTCTCCAGTAACCTGTCAATCACCTGAAATAGAAATCAGAGGTGACCAGTACCCCCCTGTCCACCCATCTGGCTCTACTCCTGCCAAAGAAAAATAATCAACATTATCAGCTTCATCTGCCAAACTGGCCAGTAAGTTTTCATTTATATTTGCAAAAATTTATATTAATTCTCATTTGTCGAGTGTTAATTTAGAGCCCAGGTGCCAACCAGTAATACTGTATTGGGACGTTTGATTTCTCTTGGGTCTTGAGACCTCCAGACATGTGCAAAGAGCCACAAATAACCATCTCCAACATCAAAATGTAGTTACAATACATTGAGAGTGGATTCCTCAATGCAGTTATTTAAATGCACATTTAAAAAAAAATGAAAACTGATAAATTTATGTTTCTGGAGGAGAATTAATGAAACAAATGTGTGAAAGTTTCACAAAGATACTATATTAGCTCCATGTTAGTACTGCACAATAATGACCTGCATAGAAGAGTCATCATGGAAAAAATTATCAAGCATCCTCACCTAAAATCATTATCCTCAGAAGTTTTAAATTAACAGACCAGGTGTAGTCTGGAGTGAAAGGATCCTGTTGAGCAATCGACTAGTGTTCCATGTGTCTATATTTCATTAGAAGAGGAAATAAATGATTTAATGACAAGATGTGTTTAGGGAAAACAAGATGGTTTCATCAGTGGAATAATGATCCTAAAAATCCATAATGTCGCATCACTGACTTCACGAGAGCAGAGCTCCAGAATCAAAACATAAAATGGCGGCTGTAGCTCAGGAGGAAGCAGTCGTGTTTCGACCAGAAGGTAGGCGGCTCGATTCCAGGCTTCCACTGACTACATGCCGAAGTGTCCTTGGGCAAGACACTTAACCCTACGTTGCCTCCTGATGTGCCTATCGCTGTGTGAATAGGTGAAAGTGATAAGTAGTGTAAAGTGCTTTGAGTGGTCAAACTGACTGGAAAAGTGCTATATAAGTACAAGACCATTTACCATTTAAAATCCAAAAATAAGACTAAAGATCTTTAAAAGCCTCTTCTTTTGAAACAATTATTAAATCTTTTACTAGCTTTCCACAATGAAATGTGGACAAAACTTTAACGTGGCACTGTATAGGCTAATCCAGAAGAAGCAGCAACTTCTCTACATCTCCTTTTCCTCCCCCTCGCTTGGTGCTTCATCTTATAAAACTAATATCTTACCAAAGCCTCTTCACTCTCTCAGACGGCTCCAAAGAGGACGTCTGCGCCGCATAGGGAGCTATTTCTGATGTTCTTTTTACTTCAAGCATCAAACAAATCCACTTGCCCTTCATCAAAGTGAAATAGTGATGCATTCATGTCTTGGTTTGTGTGTAAAAGTGTGTGCTGGCAAAATCCTAAGCAGCAGGAGGCAGATTTATACAGAACCAGAGGCTGAGGCAAGTTTGCATGTCAGCATAAAGGCTTAATTTGACAATGCTGTAGGGCTATGCTGCAAAAGACTTTCTGCACTGACAAAAAAAAAGAAGCAAAATCATAAAAGAGAACATAAAACACTGAAATAACAATGTAGAAATAATGCCAGTGGGGTTTATCTTTGGGCTCCTATGAGCAGAAAACAAAATGTTTTCCAATAAGAAAGTGACTAACTGTGAACTTAATTATCACTCTAAAAACACAGGTGAGTTGATGTGTATTATTACTTCTACAGAGTTCAGCATCTTCTCACTAAAAAGTGTGAATCAATCATAAAATGACCCCCATAAATGAGATGAGGTCTTAGATGTGTTTCTAAGAATATTCTGCAAAACCTTGTTCTTTTGAGCCTTAAACAACATGCACATATAGCCATTCAAGACAAAAGCAACGACATTGTATTTGTATAAACTCAACTGGAGATAATTCACTTCAATTATCTTTATTTATAGCTCATAGTTACAACAACAGTTGTCTGAGAGCACTTTTCTCAGGGAGTAACCAAGTTCAATACAAGCTCAATGAGGTCAAATCCAATTCAAACCAATTACAATAATAATCCAACTAAATCTAATTTATCATACAGTTTGTGTATGAATGTAATGCCAGTAGCAAAGGAATCCCTTCCCTGAGCATCTATAGGTTACAATGACAGAGTTAGGCTCAGGAAGGATGACCATGTTTCTTCTTCAGTTTGGGGCTAAGAAGACAAATCTGCCTCCGAACCCAAACTGGGAGCCAGTTCCACATGAGAGGAGCCTGATAACTGAAGATCTTTCCTATTTTACTATCAGGAACTCTTGGAAACCTGTTATCTGAAAGTAAGCAATCTTTAGGATGTGGTAGAGATTGGTTATTGAGATCTTTATATATAAAGAGTTTTTAGATTTTGAAGTAACTAATGAAGAGAAGGAGGATTGGAGTAATAAAAGTTCTCCTGGTAATTCTGATTGATTTGCTTGATTTATGTTGAAGCATCAGATCTAAATAAACTAAAGAATTCGGAAAGGTAACATGTTGCATTAAGAAAAAAAAACAAAAACTGTTCAAAGCATTTAGCCCAAGCTGCATCCCATTTCATTGGATGTGTGCAGACAAAATAGGAAATACATACTTGTGACAGCTTTGTAATGATGCCAAAATGATGACAAACACTAATGTATGAAGTCTAATTTCTTTGTTAGTACTACATGTTTGCACATCCCCATAAGATACCACAAGCTTAGAAAAGCCTGTATCATTAAGGCCACATGACTTACTCAATGCCAGTTCACCCTGTAAAATAAGGATGCTGTAGCGTTCCCTCCTACTTTCATCTTCTGTCCTTGTGTAATTTACCCATCTCCTACTGGGTTTGTTTTTTCTTTTTGCCTTGTTTTTTTCACATTTTTTGTCAGATAATGATGAAAGGAGGACTTCCACCAGCATAAATGGTAGCCAGTTGGCGTTTGACATTCTAAGGTAATAACATACTTGCAGTGCAAGGTTTGCCGCCTGTGCAAGTGCACTCACTTTCGCCTTCTAATTATAATCATTTCACATGATCAGTCAAAGAAAAGAAGGAGGCATCCATCAGAGATTGTTCCAACTGTCCTTGAAGAACAAAGTGAAGGTGAAAAAATAAAATAATAATAATAAAAAAGAACTAAGTAATTACATGTAGCTGCTTTCATGACAATTGACCATGTATGGTTCTTAAAAGTGCTAACTTCACTGGATTTAAGATGTCTCCCTGATTTTTGGATCTCAACACAAGACACAAGCTATTTCTCAAAGGAGTTAATTCCCACAAAAGTTGTTCCTAAACATAAAAAATGTATACCCAGATTGATATACAGTCTTAGTTAATTTGTTTATATTGCTCTGACCTGGCTCTAATCAAGTCTCAGTGCAAGTGCACCTCCAGATGTTGTCTGGCTGGTCTGATATAAACTTACCGATCAGCGTACAAGTTTTATTCCATACACAGCAGATGGATTTGTACTGAAACAGAAAATGTGACAGATACTTTTCCTTACCCACTGGCTGATTAAATGGCCGACAACCTGAACCTCCTGTAACTCTGCGTCTCCCCACAGTTCAATCATGATTAAGCTGAAATCTCATCACTTTAATAGCACTAAGGTGAATTACACCATTCAGCCTAGTATTTGATCAACACAGTGGGGGAACTTGATTATAATGGAAGGGTGGGTGGTGGCAGCATCCTCCACAATCAACAGTCTGGGCCAGGTGTAAAGTGTTTAGCAAAATGTAAAATTCATTCCTGATAAAAAATTAAAAGTAAGCTGACCCTGGCACCACGGGGTCCTTTAGAAATCTGAGTGTCAGGTGTTGTTTGAATGTTAGGCCGCATGCGGTGCCAGTTAGGCTCTCTGTAATGTCACATCCTGCTCAACGTGTAGCTGTTGGCTTGTCTTTGTCTCTCAGCAGCCAATATTTTATCAGAAAACAAACAAAACCTTTTCCAGGCTGATTGTTTTCTAGGCTTCTTGTCTGTTTTTGTAATTTATTCGTCCTGCTAACCTTTCCATTGTCAGTGGTACAAAAGCAACTACATGTTTATACTTGAAGCTACGTGTGTTTTTACCAGCGCAGCCTGACATGAATTCCCTATAAACCACACACACACTGATGGTGTATATTCAAGAATGGTTGATGTAATAGATGCGGTCAAGGAAAAACTTCAATCCGCCATGACGTCTTGGTAGAGTAGACGTGCTTGGTCATGGGCAGTGTTGGCTTGTTTAAAGTCTGGGGTTGTTTCAGGTAACACATAAGTCAAGTTGGAGGCTCATTCTTTATGGTTTTGAGAAATATAGTTTAAAATGGATGTTATGTCTTAACTCAGCTAAGAGATCGACTACCAAGAGGAATTTCACAGAATTTCATTCACCAAACAACAATGGGAGCATATACATTCAGGCTTCTCTGTCCCTAGCAGGCTCGTCCAGCAGGTCCTGTGTTACTAGACCAGAAAGTTCTGGTTCGGCCTCAGGGTGTGCAAAAGGCTGGGTTTGTGTTTTTGCCAAACACAATTTTCAATACCTCTTAGTTTTCTTTTTTATTCAATCTTAAATAGAAAGATCACCAACCATGCAGGGAAAAATAGTCTCAGCCCCCTGTATTTTACCCAATCTATTAGGGCTTTGTCATTGCAGGAAGACTTATGTTGTTACTCTATCAGAGCAAGTTAAACCTAAGCTAAATCCTGCTAACAGGGTCTTCTAAGACAAGCAGGTCAGGGTTTAAGATCCAGCAAAACACTATTCTGAAAACACCTATGTGTGGCAGATATTGTGAAATTTGTTCCTCTGCTTGAAAAAGAGAAACCTCAGTAAGGCCTGGACATAGAGTTCATTAAGGTGGCCAAGCTGCCAATGAATGTCGATCAGACTAACCCTACAAACACGCTAAAAACAGAAACCAGAAGTTGTCCGGTACCAAAATTTTATATGGTACCCACAGATTCCACATATTCATATACACATACTCATGCAGATTAGCCTGTTAGCAACTAGCAGATACATCCCAACGTTCCTGTCGTATAAAAAGCATTATCTTAACACTGACATTTATGTGTAGTTTATACAAACAAGATGTTGTATTTAGGGGTAAACTGTAAATGTAAACAAATTTCATTACTTTTGACCGTGAGCTGCATTAAAAGTTAACCAGTTTTCAGTCAATCAATCCATCAAACTTAATTTATAAAGTACTTTTCATGCTGGGGCAACACAAAGTGCNTACTTTTTTATGCTGGGGCAACACAAAGTGCTTTACATGAAAAATCAATTTATGCATATTACAAAGCAGATTGGGCCCCAGCCCCCCAGACAAGGACAATCACCACTTTAAAACACACAGAAAAAATATTTTTTTGTCCAATGAGACCGGTTTTGTCCAGAATGAGACCAATCTTGGTGGGAAATATTGATGTTTGACCTACAGTAGAGAGCCCTTAAAGGTAAGGAAAGTCAACATTTAAACTTTCTGCTTTTCTGTAAAAAAGGCTTTAGTGTTAGCGGTTGTTGCGTGTCAAAATGGTTTATATCATCGGAAAGACGAGATTTTGAGCTTTCATTTGATGTGTATATTGTGGACATCCATGACGGAGGGACTTGCACACATGGCTGCAATGTTGTTGATAAGTAGTCATGTACCGGGACCGGTACGTCTGCATCATAAGAGGTTAAAATCAGTCAATGTAAAGCTAACTGGCTAATTAGAAATGACTTTAGCTGAAAATATTGGTTAGGCTATTCTTAAGTTGTTCAAATGTGATTATTCTTCACCTGTGACCACACACAGTGGTAATACAACTGTCCACTGACACATCCTGGAGTAAGCTTCTGCATCATCAGTTACTCTAACCAAACACCAGGCGACATTAGCCCTTTAAGCCCTTTGTAGGTCTCTGGAAAACCAGGGCTTTGTGGCTTAAAAACACATGGTCTAATCAGCAGAGGAAAATCTGACCCTTCACACATTTCAAACTGTATTTCAGTGATTTACTCCCACAAGTATGAAAGTGTGACCAAACCTGCTGCTACAACACAGGAGGGTCTGATTTACAGCACACACAAACAGAGGGTCCACTATTTTAAGAACATTGTTACATTAAGGCAGAAATATCAACACAAACTACGCCTGTTGAGGATGCTGATTCACTTCTCGTTTACACAACCAGATATCTACCGCTTATGTTGGTAGGGTGTGTTAGGTCAACTGCATGCGCTTTAATCCTACCGGGATGCACAGCTGCGAGGCCAAGATAAGCAATGACCACTGATATATACAACTGCACCAATTACAGCTGCTTCTGAACGTGTCTGTAGTTCTCTGCAGATGCTTTCTCAGCTTTGAATGTAACAAATAATGTAACATTACAATTACAATTCATCCAAACAAAATGCTGCTTTTTTTTCCTAAATGGACATGTAAAGTTTGAGCACAGCAGGACAAGTCGGCCTTTTTTTTCTTTTTTTTTTTTTTATCCAAGTGAAGTGTGAGGACATTTGTCCTGTATGTGTCCATTTGGGCTGAATCCAGTGGCATGATTCCTCACTTAAATGTGCACCAATGTGTTCTGGTGGAACAGATATGTGGCTCACTACAGCTTGACAGAAGCAAGGGATCATTATGTAAGCTGGTTGAAATAGGACTGCAAAGAGATTAAGCTACAAACTACAGTATGCACATACATCAAGTATATACACATGTGCCGTAAAAATCCAAACATTTGTCATCAAAAGCCTAATCATAACACCAATACGTCTATAAAAAAATCCTTTTAAATATTATTATCTCCATGTGGAACCACACATTCATTATTAATCCTCAGAGGAATATTGCAGTAATGATGTTGTCCAGTCTAAATGTTGCTGGGAAACACACACAGGAAACTATGTGGTCATCCAATGGCAATACAATATGACTCTATGAATGTCACTTGGGGAAACTATGACCCGACTTACATAACCATCATTCTCAGCAGCTCCACTCTGTCTCAACTACGCCGTACAGACTCAGCTGGATTAGATGTATCATGTCTATCTTTTTTTCTTCTTCTGTATGAAAGAGTTCACTGTAGCTTTTATATAGAGATTTATAAATGTAGACTACTTTGTGGATAAATGTTCAAAGTTATATGTGTAATTAAAGTGTTACGTTAGAATTTATGGTATGCACATAGCATGTAAACACTGTAAATTAGGTATTTACATATTGTTAACCTTCTGTCACACAAACCATCTGGTTCATTTTTATGTAATTACAGACCAAGTGTAATATTTAAAGCTGATGGAATACTTAGCATCACCAATAAGACTGCTAATTAGCTGCATGTCTGTTTCCCTTTTTTTTAAATCATTTTTGCTTTCATTTTCAGTCTGTGCATTGAAACCAATGTATAAGCAGCTGAGTTTAACTGAGATTTGAAGCTGACAGAAGCCACTGATGGCTGCTCTAAATGCTGAACATGCAATTGCATAGGCCTTTTTTTCCTTTTAAACAATGAAAGTGGACATTTGACATAAAGCTAATCAGAGGCTCTAACCCCAGTGCAAGCCATGTCGAGCCAATCAAATTCTCTCCGACCCAGAGAGCCCCAGTAATAGTTAAGTAGGACGTTAGTATTTTGTACCAATTATTTTTCTCGTGCATTTTTTTCTGACCCCATTTGTGGAAAATTTGAGACCCTATCTAAGATACAGCAAAACCATAAATTTGCAACTTTTAAGATTAGCTTGAACCTTTAATGCTCACAATACACAGGGAATTGCTACTCCGTTACTTATAAAACTTTAAACAAAGGCAGAATTTCTTTTAAGCAACACATTTATAAACAGTATTTAGATTACTTTGGTACAGAGAGGAATTCGTGCTCAGCTCAGTGACTGCATGCTGTCCCAGTCTTAGAGCTGCAAATGAATGAATAAATACATAAATTAAAAAAAAAGCCCAAATCATCAACCCTCCACCACCATGCTTGGCAGTTGCTTATGCAATGTTTGGACTGATATGCTGCATTTAGTTTTCTTCAAACTTGCTGTAAATAATGACCAAATATCTCCACTTCGGTTTCATTGTTCTAAAGAACATTGTTCTTCCATACAAGTCTACTGAAATATGTAGAGTCTGAGATGCAGCATTTTTTTTTTTTTTGTCATTTGTTACAGCTCCTCTGTGCTTTGCACAACCTGACCTGAGAGGGAACTTGCTGGNCTGTTTGTTGTCGTTTGTTACAGCTCCTTTGTGCTTTGTACAACCTGACCTGAGAGGGAACTTGCTGGGATGTTCACTCCTGGGAAGATTGTTAGCTGTCTGGAATGTTTTCCACTAGTCAATAACCTTCCTCATTGTAGAAAGATGGACTCCAGATTGTTTGGAAACAGATACCCCCTGTTCCTTCTGATGCGGACTAGGTGTCTGATGTGTACTAACACATCTTTATCAAAATAGAGAAGGTTTATATTCATTTTCATGAAGGTGTATGAAATTATAGCTTAGTTGTAGCTGATAACAAGAAATTAATAGTTTGTTGTGAGTGGGGACACAAGAAATTAAATAAAGACATTTAAAGGAAAGAAAATGTGATGTATTAAGTCTATATTAGTTTTTATCTTTGGCCATACATGTTACAAATTATGCTCTAAATTTATTTTTCTTACAGTGTTACAAGTGACAGTTGTCAGTTAAAAGTGAGCAGCGTTTTGTGTGGCTCTTGATTTTGTGTGATAGTGGAAATGGCCATCTCCCCTGCAAGAAACAGCCAAATAACCTGTGCATATTTACTTTAGTCTTCAATATAAATATATTTTTTACTTTTTAAAACTGGCTTTCACAGAATCCTGTTTAACTTTACATTATAAAAAAGGTTTTTGATGTTTCAAGAAGGAAATGCTTGCGACAGTTAAACTGGCAACAACTTTTATTTTTCCAGAGGACCAGAAACACCCGCTGGAGACACCGCTGAGGTCCCGGACCACCGCTTCAGGTTTGACGTCTCATTGTTGGGCTCATAGCGGCAGAAAACACTCGTTACTTTTCATCTCCGAGCTCTATTTAGTTTTACTCCAGGTACGTTTGTTTACCTACTGACTGGAAACCCAGGCGGGAACCGTCTCTCGCCCGGCTCTGCTCCACAAGCTCAACAAGGGCGGACTGTACCAACCTGGATACTACGAGGAGGGGGGAACCAAAAAGTGTGATAAACTATTTTCTCCTAATGCCACAGCAGCGTTTTGTCTGGTCCCAGACTTCAGCCGTCGCAGCGCCTATGAAATATGATTTAAAATATCTGGGAGTTAAGCAAACCTTTTTGCTTGGATTCATTGTCGATTAATCTACACATAACTTTTTGATTCCCCTACAAACTCCAAGGCTCCATCTTGCCTTTTGATTGACCGCTATATTTTTTCTGGTTGCTGAATTTTCTTCCTGCTGGAGAAAAGAGAGAAGAGGAAAAAAAAAGCAAACACGGGGCGACTGAGAGGAAGAAGGCACAGAGGAAAATAAAGGAGGTGGGGAAAAAGTGAAATAACAGATTAGCGGGAACACAAGAGGGACAGGTTGGAAAGAGAGCAAGAAGACATTGCGCAAGTGGAGGAGACTTGCTATATATTTAGAAGTCTGAATTTGCACGAAGATCTTTGGTTGCTGTCTGATCATAAAAAGGTGAGTTAGTTACCCCCCTTTTTCCTTTTTTCTTTTCTTCATGCAAAACAGATCAGTTATTTATTTTAAGTTTTTTTTTTTTTTTTTTTTTTTTTTTTTCTCAGTGTTTCTTCTAGAAAGTCAGGGATTATCTTGTGCATTCAATTCAATAGCCATGAAACTACATATCAGAAAGGGTTCTGTCCTCTTTCCACTCGCAGGAGCTTGGTGTTGAAAATACAAAACGGATGCAAGGTGGTCCATCGCATTATTATTACATTATGTAAAGGGTGGCCGTAGATAGTCCACGCGCTTCACAATAATCGCACACATTCAACTCATTTAAGAAAAAGAACATTTCAATATCCGCTTTAACGTAGAAATGCAAGGCGTTTTGAGTGCGATAGAGCTTTTGACACACGTTAAGAAAGAGTGCATGTTATGGACGCGCACATGTGGCACAGCCAGCGGCTCTCTTTGTTGCCCCCCCCCTCTCCACCACCCCCCTCTCTTTTCTACAATAGGCATGACAGTTCAATGGCATGACTCAAATCTGATGCAGGGAGAATATAGGCCAGTATTGACATGTTCGTTTCGCATGAACTTGAGTCGCATGAGCTGTTCTCTTCGCCACGTTTTTATTACCTCTTAGCTGAAGGCGCATCTATCCCTCCCCTTTGTGCTGTTTTTAAACAGTTATGGCTGCAGCGCTGCTGGTTTTACGGTGCAATGTCGTTTATTTGCGTTGTAGAAAGACTGGTTTATTTCTTTTTCTAATAGAAGAGGAAGAGGAGGAGGTGGGGGAGTTAGTCAAGGTCTCATGAGGAGGGGGTGCTGTTGCTCTGCCGCCCCATTGCCTAATATGTGCCAATGTCAAATGGAGGTGTGTCCCCGATGTGTGCGTTTACGGGCCCAGTAGTAACTTGTATAAAAAACATCTGGGAAATTATGGGCAAATAAATGCCTTGAAAATGTGCAAAAACAGCATCTTTTGTGTGCTGTCGGGTGTCTTATAGATTTAGCTGATTCAGGCGCGCGAGGAGGAATGTTTTTATTCTGTGTGTCGTGCCAGACCAAGGACACACACATACACACACTCATCTGGCTCCACACCGCTCTCCAGACAGGTTTTCGCCGTTGCGCAAGGCGCACGCGCGCATTCTAGCAAACCAGCTCGCGCGCATATCCTGTGAGTCATACCGCAGTTGGAGACTCGGGGCCTCACTGCTCTTTAAGTGAAGTGGAGCTCCTGCTGATAAGCGTACACGCGCACACTTACATGAGTTTTTTTTTCTTATTATTTCTTCTTCTTCTTTTTTTTTTTTTT
>CM047979.1:27318236-27334382 GCA_026261665.1 Melanotaenia duboulayi
GATGTTTGTTAAAAATCTTCTCTAGAATTGGTCAACGCTGAGATGTGGAAATTTAATGTAGCACGAGGACTCAGGCGCGCACCTGCTAATGCACGAGCCGTGGCAGAAATGATAGATTGGTAGTACAGCCACACACAGGAGTGGGGTGGTTGGGTGTGGTGTTACTCCACCAGCCACGACTCCATATATCCACATACTGACCAGACTGTGTGGCAGCAATGACAACTTCCTTCCTGAAAAATAATACTGCTGGGTGTGTGTTAAAGGGTCAATCCGCCCAAATCTTAATCAAGGTTTATCTTTATCTGCTGAGGCGCTGCCTCTTGAGTTTGGTACAATGGAATTATTGCTATTTTGACGCTGTCATGTTTTCTTTGAAACCATGTTTTGTTTCTAATATTGTTTTTATATGTTTTGATGAACAGGAAGAAAATCCCAAGTCATTTTTTAAATAGTTTAAAATAAAACCTGTTTAACTGGCATCTTGTACCACTCTGCAGTAGTCAAAAGTTTATTGGCTTAAGCTCTGATTGTTATGAGTTCTTTTTAATTTGCATTTAGAAAGATTAAAGGAAATGATAAAAACCGAAGAAAACATAACCCAAACCCTCCACTGTTGCAGAAAAAAAACAAAAAAAAACTTGAGGTGCTCTTTACCTCCGTAAAAGGAAAATGGGAGCAACTTTACTAAATCCTGCCTGACAGGTAATGAAATGGCTTGTCTCCTCAGCTGCTTTAGGCCTGAACAAACAAACTATATATTCACAGATATAAGAAGACATTCCCAGAGATGGTGGTATTTCCTGAAGAAGAGCTCGCTCCATTTATCTCTTGTGGATGTCCCCCACATTGTTTGTATTTATATTTGTTTCCAGTTAGAACAATTTTGAATTACAACCACGAGCACCACAGGCTGTGCTGCTACCCTCTGGTTATGCAGCTACATTTATTTATTGGCTTTATGCAGTTTATATAAAGTTTGCATCATCACTGTAGGGAAACCACACTTACTTTTAAAGCGGCTGCTGCCCAGAACACTTTTTTTTTCTCAAAAACAAACTTTCATGTCTGACTCTGACATTGACAGCAGCACCATGTGTACACAAATAAGCCAGCAAGATTTGTTTTTGCTTTAACTTGTCTGTAAGACCACTGGTAGCTCACTCTGAAGACTGCTGCGTGATGCTGATGTTGTGAAGATGCAGTGTAGCGTTATACCTTCATGTTGCCATAGTTACAGGCTTATCCCATGAGAGTTAGCGGTAGTTTCTGGTCCGATCCTAAATACACTGAAACCCCTCAGAGCACTGAGGGTAAACATTTTACTCCTAGCATTGGAAAATTGATTTAATCAGCTTGTCCCAGCACATGTACCCATGTATAAACAAGTTTAAAGGCTCCACTTTTGGTATTAAAGAGAGCACCAGAGATATACAGTACAGACCAAAAGTTTGGACACACCTTCTCATTCAAAGAGTTTTCTTTATTTTCACGACTATGAACATTGTAGATTCACACTGAAGGCATCCAAACTATGAATTAACACATGTGGAAGTATAGTACATAACCAAAAAGTGTGAAACAACTGAAAATATGTCATATTCTAGGTTCTTCAAAGTAGCCACCTTTTGCTTTGATTACTGCTTTGCACACTCTTGGCATTCTCTTGATGAGTGAAAGTTGCACAAGCATGTGAAACATAGAGGAAATTTCTTAGTATTTACAGCAAATTACACCAGATTCCTCATGTTCACTCAACTAAATATATCAGGCGGTTACATTTGCCAGTTATTCTTCAGGGAGTAGGATTCGTAATGCAGACTGTATATGAGTCTATATCATCTACTGAAAAGCGTTGGTGCAACTGTTGCAGCCTTAAAACCCTGCGTACATGCAAGGAAATAAATAATTTAACAATTAATCATTTATTTACAAATCCTTTTTTTAATTTCTTATTTTAAGTGAATATTGTAACATTGCTGGTTTATTACTGTTGCTCCGTTAAGTTATCATACTTTTCTCTCTGCAGTGTGTCCCTGGGTTGGACAAAGCATCTTTATTGTGCCTCTGTCATTTTAAAAGCTGAGTGTGTTGGTAGGAAGACATGTCTGTCGACTTCAAAGGATTTCTGGCCGTCTAATCTGCTTTAAAGCATGGCTTATTTATCGAGGTCATGAGAACAAATTGTTCTTCAGTGCATTTTTATATTAATGTTATCAGTGTCTACAGATGCTGAGCTGCAGAATCAGCCTTGTGGATCGCTGACAAACAACTAAGGCCTGTTCTAATATGGATTAGTAATATATGATCTCTATTAGACATGCTTTATTTCTGTTCTTCTGGTGGCAACTTAACATGTCGTCGCCTTGTCAGAATGGACACCCTGTTGGTTTGGTGATAAGTCATGAAAACAATCTTATGAGGTTGGATTTTCTATTATTTACATATCAATGTCAAGACGGCGGAAGTTAATGAGAATACTTAGACAGCCAATGGTGGGTTAAATTGGAATAAGAGCCAGTTTTCAGAGGAATACTTGAGATTATTTAGCTGAAAAAAAAAAACATGGTTGTTTTCTGGAAGAATATTGAAACTTTGGGATGTGGAAAAGATTAACAAAGCTGCAGAATTTGACAATAAAACTGGAATCAATTGTAAAATGCAGAATGTTTTGGTATTTTTCTCATATGTAGATGCAATTTCCTTCCAAACTAAGTGCTTTCCATCCTGATTTGCACTGACTTTGCAAAAGTCTCACCTGCTAAGCTGTATGAAAAATTAAGAAATTTGACACCTAGCTGCATTGGTTTTTGGTGAAGCATTGAAAAATAGGTGCAGTCTGTCTAACGGTATTACCTTGGGGGGAAATTCAACGTATATGAAAATATGTTCTAAACTGAATTAGTTTACACACCCACCGCATGACCAGGCACGTTCATCCTAGAAAAAAAAAAAACAAAAAAAAACAATGAATTTACATAATAAAACACTAAATTCAGGGAAAAAAACAAACACAGTGGACATTACTAGTCCTAACTTTTGGGGATATATATATAGGTAGCATAGAGCCCCATCTACTGGGACTGCTGCCATTGCAAGTAAATAGTATATCTCATCACAGGATCAACCTCCTAGGTTACTGCATTTGCATTTATATGAAAAAGTGAAAGCCTTTAAGGGACGGCATGTTGATAAATGACCAACCAAAGAAAGTTAGTCCTCCTACTGAAGGAATTTATATAACTACTGCTAAAGTAGACTTTTAAGCTTATTTGTTGTGTTCTACTTTATGTCTTTTTCTGCTGTTCACCTCTAATACTGCAGTAAAAAGAAGACACTGATATTGAAACAAAATACATTACTTCACAATGAGACTGTAAATTACCTAATGTCAAATAACATTCKGTAGTCAAATGTGCCACCCAAATATATGTTTTATGATACAACTATCAGTAGCTTTCAAACATTACCTCCATCMATTTATTCCTTTGAGTGTTCCTTGTTGTAWATGGCCTKGGTCGGTATTTAAAAAATCGGATTCGTSCCGTTAAAACYGTCATCTGAATCTGAATTGAGCTGCAGTGTGAACGGAGCCTGAAGCTGTGAGACTCCTATATCTGGATGTAAGAAGAGATTGATGAGGTCAGCAGTATTATGGACCTTATGTCTTCAAATTGCTTAAAAAACACAAGAATCAAGTCAACTTTTAATGCATGTGATTTAAGTTAAACTGTGAAATATATGCTCTTTCGAGTACTTTTGAGGATTTGCTATTTGCTTACATTTTCCCTCAGTTACGTGACCAGAAACGGTGACCAGCTACCTTCTATCTGACCCAGAGCATAGCGAGGTCCGTGTTACTTTCAGTGAGCTGGGCTGATGATTTGTCACAGCGGTGATTTGTTGAGTCTTTTTTCTGTCTGGAGTCATGTCATACACATCTGTCAGGGCCCAAAATAAACCCTTCAGCTGAAACGGTTGCCCTTTGCTCTGATGCAACCATCCCTGAGTGTTTGTGCTTTGGCCAGTCCAGTAATCCAAGGAGATAAACTCGTTGACATCATTGCAGTGTGGCGGATGAGTTTGGTGCTGTCTCCTCTGATGGGAATGACACACATTTAGAAATCCGTTTTAGGACTCATAGAACTATAGAAGCAAAGAAATCATTAAAAANAACTCAAACTATAGAAGCAAAGAAATCATTAAAAAACAATCACAGTTTACATGTTTTCCCCTTATTTAGATAAAAGGAAATTAACAATAACTGGTTATTTTTAAACCTTAGCACTCATGTTTCATTTCATTCTCAGCACCATTGTTCTTGTTGGTAACTATTGACCAGCCTGACCTCGTTGATGACTATCTGTGCCATCATTGGCCTTTACCAGTGCTCATTCAAATAGCCAGTGACAGCTTGACCTTTTGCTCTCCAGGCAGGGTCAACTCTGACATTCGCAGGGTTCCCAACATGGACCTGGTCTATGAAAGTGTTTCATATAAAACATTATTTAACACACTTGACATTGTGAGATAAATGTTTAACTCGACATGTGTAAAACTAAAATAAAAGTCAAGAAAAAAATGTGACTGGATATTAAAAGAAATTGGGAAACATGTTCCATATGTTTTGTAAGAGTGAGCATACATATTACCTGCATTAGCTAAAGAACAGATTTACTTCCTTGGCTACTGATATTTATAAAGTCACCTTGCTTGTTTACTGCACCAGTATTAACATTTACCCCTGCAGTGTTTGCTGACCCATCAGTGTTGATGACAGGGAATGGTGATATGCTTGACCTGTTAGAGAAGTTGTGATTTTATATTAGCAAAACCAAGTCATGGCTTATTTCTGATCTGAAACACAAGAGAAGCTGGAGTCACATCTGGCAACTCGAAATCTGATTACTGAAAACTATTAAATAAAGGAGCTAATTTACAGCATTAACTTTTCTATTAAATTTTCTCTGTGTCCCATCAGCTTAGACTGAGCATGTATTCCTTCTGTGAAAAAGCAGACACTGGCCACAGTTTTGAAAGGACGATGAATGTGTGGATCTGCAGTAAACTAGGCCGACCGACAGCTATAACTTGACTCCTGTTGCTTCAGAGGTGGATTCAGGTCCTAGAATATCAGAAGACTAAATTTTGTTGTCGTCTTGTCAGCTCAGAAATAGTCTTGCTGACGGGACTGTCAGCGTGCCTGTCGAAGTGCCTGGAATGCCAGCTGTTGGGTGTACACGCTGCTTTTCTGATGCATTTCAGTGTAGCTGCGATACCAAGCTCTGATTAAATGTGAAGTGTAGCGGTGGTAAGGGGTGTTTCAGTGCTGGAAGTGCCATGGAGCTGATGTGTGTTTCTGTGGGTGTAATTGCCTCTTTAGATTGCGGGTTTTTGCTTATTGTTGACTTTAGCGATGGGTTTTCATTTGCACTTGAAGGACTAAAAAGTGTTAGATGTTGCAGATGCCCAGTTAGTGTATTAAATTACTACAAGTACATGAACGTTGCTTGTAGTAGCAAAGCCCCACAGGGAGTGATCAGCGGACTCTGCTCGCATCTAATTCTGCTGAATAATTTTAGCGATTTTCTGCATACATCAAACATAAATTTTTAATGAAGCTGGACTTAACAGCTAAAACACAAAATGTCTCATTTTGGAGTAGCCAACAGCAACGTAATGACAATAATAAGGTCTCCAATGTCTCCAACAAGACAAGAAGCTCTTTTTTTTCCTTTTTTTTTATAAGAAGTGCAGGGTGCATGTGGTATGTTAATCTAATTGAACAATGTGTGTTTAGTACATACCTTAGATTTAGAAGGAGCCAGTATGATAACCTGCCCTCAAATATTTGACCACAAAAGTCTAGACTACATGTACTGAACGACTCCAGGGAGCCATGCAGTTTGGTTCTTGTCTTGGCATGTTTCTAAGCTTACCCACACAACCTGAAGTAGGGCAGGGCAATGCTGCAAATTTTGGTATTGATCTGATACCAGATAAATCCAGGACAAGTATCGCAGATACCAATACGATATTGATACTTTTTGTTTGAAATTTCAGTCATTTAATAATTTTATCTTTAATTATTTATTAATTATTAATTATTACATAATTAGAATGATAAGAAACAAAAGCAAAACCTGCTATTGGTTGGCTCTTATTCACATTTTTTGTCTTTTTGCCTCCGCAGTCCTTTGCATAAAAAAATATTTATTTCATCATTACTGGTAACGAATGATATCGATACTGGCCTTGCTATCAATATTTGAATCGATTCACCCAGCCCTACCTTGAACTACAGTTTGGCTATATATTCGCACATGACTGGGGGTTAACCACATTTTCCACTGATTTAGAGAGAATTATTGCAGAAGCAGCAGCGTGTAGCTGAAATGGCTGAGCAGCTACCCGGTGTACAGAAGCTACAGCTCCTCGGTGAGGCCTTTCCGACCTGGGGCTTTTTGCTGCATGTCATTCCCTGCTCTCTCTGTCTCTGTCTCTCTCTCTCTCTTTTTTTATTTATTTATTTTTTTTTATAAAGGTCAGGGACCATGCACAAAAAATAATTTGTCTCAGAGGAGAAAAGATGCATTGTACCAGATTTAACCACTAATTTAACCGCTAATTTCCATCTCTGGTCCCAGGACAGCTAAACAAATAAAAAACAGTCAAATTCAAACAAGATGAATACCAATAAACAAGCAACAACCCACTACAATAAAGCTCATAACTATATAAAACTCAAAATAATTAACCTTATATTATAATTTTTATCCAATAGATGTAATAACAACTACTGTATTATTATCCAATGATTAATAGTAATAAGAGTTTATCTAAGGATGTGCAGAGTGACAATCTTAGTTTCGTACATTCTTTGTACTCGAAAGCATGTTTGCAGCTTAGATGGTGCATCAAATGACTCCTGTTGCCACCTTTGGTGATCGCATTAACTCGACAGCAGCTGCAGTAAAAGTTGTTTCCAAGTCTAATCTTTTTTAACCAAAGTACCTCCAGATAACATAGATGGCAAAAATTATTCTGTTTTGTTTAACGTAAATGTCTCTGGAAGCTTCACTTTCTTAACTTTCTCATTTTCCCAGCTTAACATAATAACACAGGAGCTCTGCTGCATGCATGTTTAGTGGTGCAGCAGTGAAAAAGTTCCCCACTTCCCCACACTCAGCATCGCTTTAACTATTTAAACTGGGGTGGCAGCACAAGACAAAGTCATCTCAAAACAAAATAAAAACCGGAATGAACTGGTAAAACGTCCATACTAAAACCAAAGTCTTGCAATTAAAGCATTTATTTGTTTATTTGGTGACATACAAATGATCTATTATTTGTACAACATATCTTTTTTCTTTTTGAAAGAAAGATATTTTGAATCCTAATTTTGATATTTCAAAACTAATTTACTTGTTTTATGTAAAAATGTAGTAGAAGCCTCCTCGTCCTTTATTTATATGGCCCAGATCCTGTGCAGCCCATCTGAGTGCAGCTGCTATTAATAGGTGTGTATAGTTTTGCACTTCTGGCTGTTGGAAGAACAGAAACACAGACTCTTCTGTGTTGGTTGTAAATTCAACTATGTGTGTTAAAAGCCTGGCCACCAAAACCGGAAAAAGTGTCAAAAATTCAGAATAAACATTTAGTTATGTGGTCTCATCCTCACAAACAGAAAAAAAGAAAAGTTTTAATTGCAGGAAACCACAGTTAAAATGTTTTCACCACTCAAACCTGCACTTGTTGCTGTGTAAGAAGATTTCACTCACTTCTGTTAATAGAGCAGGTTACAGTCTCTTGGACAGAAACACACATTTTGAAAGAAAAATAGATTTATATGGATTGTTCTCAATAGATCTACTGTATCTTTATAGCTCAGAAAATGGGAGAAATACTCCTACAACACTAGCTGTGCTTCTAAAAGGTCCCATATTATACATTTTTTTAAACAATTTATTACGGATTTCAGAGGTCCAACAACATAGTTTTCAAAGTGTATCACCCTAAATTCAGCTTTGGTTCTTAATTTAAGCCATTCCATATGCGGCTCTAGCGAGCTCTAATGAGAACAGGCTGTTTCCGTGTCTGAACCTTTAAATGTTCACGGGTGGTGCCTGTCCACGCCCCTCCCTTTGAGAGGATCCGGCTTTCACTGGCTGGCTCCAAAACAGAGTCAATGCCCATAGTATCCCGTGTTAAAAAGATCAACTTCACAGCAGAAATAAACATGTTTAAAGCCTGGTACAAAAAACATTTTAGGATGAATAGGTCACCCCCCACCCAATATGACAATTGGGAGGGGGTGAATTTTTTTCTAAGTCATCTGTTTAGATTTATTTAATCTTGAAATTCGGCATAATTAGGGATGTGTCCTTTTGATTGACAATTGATATCCAATTTCCACGGCAAGAAGGGAGAGTGTAGTACAGGTTTTTAGGTGGCTAACAGTGCGCCATAGCTTTAGCCCGNGTTTTTAGGCGGCTAACAGTGCGCCATAGCTTTAGCCCACCTACCTCCATTAGCTGGTTAACTATCGTTAGCTCTGGCTCAGCTCGGTTAGCGCTTAGCTACAGTCTCCCTCTCTGCTCCACCTCTTTGTCCATTTTTTGGATTTTCCAGGACGACATGCGTGACGCTGCCAAAATGGCGGCGAAACCTATGGCTGGCGGCACAGAGCCTTCGTCCATCTTTTAAGGATGGGAAGTGAATTTAGCATAATATGGGACCTTTAAGCCATGCCACTTTCAGACTTTTAAGCCATGCCACTTTCTTTGATATGATTCCCAATGTTTCTGTTTGCAGTGTACACTTATGTGGGTTTTATAATATGAGCTCAGTTGTATTTTTACTGTCTGCACAGTGAAGAAGAGCATATTAGCTGGTGACCGAGACAGCATGGAACGGTGCTTGCTGCGTAGGTGTTTAAGATCAGTCTGGTCTAAATAATTTCTAGCTATGTGAGTAACATTTGTTCTTGTTTCACATCAGAATTTATATTTGTTTTGGCCAATCGTAGCGTCTAGGACCTATGAGTCTGAGTAAGAATATGGATTTCAGCTTTTTATATCCTGTGTAGGTGTGTGTGAGCATGAGAGTGTTAGCATCTGGGTCAGTGCGTATGGATTTTATGCCATGTAGGTGTATGAAATTACAGCAGGCTTCGTATTTAAGCATGTGGGCTGTGTTTGAGAGAGGAGGGGGGGCAGATAAGTCCTGTGGCTGATGGCTTGAGGCCAGTTACAGATAGGCCAGGCAACACAATGCTTTGTCTGTTCCCACGAGTCCAAACGGGCCTTCACAACATCCTATTTATAGCCATACACTCTGCCCAAAACTTCATTCATATTTCTAAGGTGGATGTGTGGAGTCAAGTGTTTATAGATGTATTTTCTTTCTGTCTTTTTTTTCTAACTGAAGTGTGTGGTACAGATTTTACTCCCCGACCTGATTGTGTTCAAATGTGCATCCAGTCTGTTAGAAGCGATGCTTCACAATGTGGGTATTACATAATCAGGGGTGTTTGTCAATAGATTTGTCGGGCAGAGGAAGGGCTAAACAGGGTGAAAAAGAGGAACAACGCAAACATGTACAATATGCATGTGAGGTGTTTGGATAAGGAGTAGACTGAGTGCAGCGGTGTCACAAATCCCCTAGCAACAAGAGATGCCGTCACTGTATATAAAGCTGTAGGGCACTCATGGGCAGGTTTGTAATAGCAGCGACCTGAAACACTGTTTTCATGCAGACTGAAATTTGTTTAATATGGATTATCTTCCATTTAAAGAAATCAAAAGTAAAAAGATTTAAGAGAATTGTAATGATGTGAATTAGACTTTGTTTTTAACTTCTTTTGCTTTAGATTCTGCATATTGAACAAATAAATGGCTAAGGTCCGTGTCTGGCCAGGGCCCTGGACTAGGAAACAAATTCTGATTGGCAATTTGGGGTCAGTGTGTTCTGTTTTTTTAGGTAACCTGGGCTGACTTGGTCTGACTAAGATTAGATATGTTTAACATGGCTTGTAGTGCAGGCACAGATGTTCAATCAACCTCTGAGCTCAGCATCCTGCCTAAAAGTCTCGACCATTTCAGTCGTTTATTAGTAAATTGTCTTTGGTTTTACCTTCTTAAACATTATCATCATAATTTGGGGTCCTTAGCTATGCTTGTTTATCATTTTTGGCCAAAGCAAAAAACACTTTGTTGACCAGCTATATTTTTTTAAAAAAGAGAACTTTCTGCGAATACACTCTGGTTTAACCCGAGAATTCATCGAATTAATCATAACTCCGAACATTTCAGTCCTAATCAGGATGAGTGGAGCTCAGGATACGGACTTGAGCACATTAACAACATTTCCTGTGTTCTGTGTTGGATCACTGTGAGCCTGCTGTCACCACAGACACTAAAAAAGAATCAATAATTATAATAACCATAGCAAGGAGAGACATTTCCTGATTTCTGCTCCTATTTACAGACTATACTAATCACTGTTAGCTGGTATCTGCTGTAATAATAGCAGTGTATCATTCAGTCTTCGTCACTTAATCTTTATCTGCTAGAAGCTCTGAGTCAGACTCTGAGGGAGGAACTATACACTGTGTATTTAGTCTTTGAGTATCCAATCCATTATGCCCCTATACATCATTTATCTGCAAAGTAAACCACAAAGACTATCAGTGCCTCTTTAAATTTTCATCCCCGAGTCTGTAACACTCACCAACGTGATTTGATGTCCCACACTGTGCATGATTCTGCTCAGCATTTGCAGTAATGAAGCAATGACCCTAATTATGTTTTTAGGAAACAGCATACCACTTTCCTTTCATGATGGCTATTAATAGAGACAGAGAAACAGCAAACCAAGTATATTGTGACAGACCAGTGACGGCTAATGACACAATCGCAGGGAACCAATCTTTGTGTGACTCACCTAATGCACATCATGTGACCTGGCAGATGATCCAAGATGCCTTTAGCAACTCTAAGAACGTTGTAAATGTCATAGTTGAAGAGAGCTTGTGAACGAAGGTTGCAATGTAATATGGCTAAAAGTATGGTTATATTTATCTCCCATATTGCTATTTTCCACCCATGTCATTGCAATTAAAAGCCTTTACTATACCAGTTTGTTGCAAACATGGGGTCTTTTCTACTATCTTAAACAAACAAGAATATTTAAATGCTGATTTTGATCATAGATTGATGTCCTTTATTTATTTATTTATTTATTTTTTGCTAAAATACATGACGTTGGCAGCAGTCGTTTGCAGTCTGAAAACGAGCTAACTGTCAATCAGACTTCATCCAACTGCTCTGATGCTCCGGTGGCTGCAAGAAACAAATGTCTGAGGTTGTTTCCAAAATCTTTTGGACAGCATTTCAAGCAGATTGGAGGCGTTTTGTGTGTTGTGGCACCACCTTTATTGTTGGTCCTAATTACTCGTATCTGACAAGGACAGCACTGTGGCTATCTGGACTGATGACGTTAGACAGTGGTCCACTATTACTGACGAGGGCGTCTTAACTGGCGTTATAAAAGCTAGTCTGTTGTTCATATTAGTCTCTGCTTCATCTGACAGAAACTGCTTTTAACAATCAATACTGGGATATAAAACAGATCTCCTTTATAATTCATAAAAAAGTTGGTAAAGAAACATCTTCAAACTTCAAACAAAAAGGCTGTCAATTTTCTACTTTATCTCTAGTCTTCAGGCTGAAGGACACCTTAGTACATGATCTGTTTGTGTTTCTGACATAATTATTTTTATTAAGAAGAGTAACTAAAATCTAGCGTTAGCTAAAACAAGCTATTGCCGTTTTTCAGCACAAGCTTTAAAGTTCAGTAGACGTCTGTGCATGAGTTTTTGCAGTGGAGCCTTAAATGAAAAAAACATAAAAGCGGCGGCTTTATTTATTTTATTTACTGCAGATCATATCCTCCTCACAACTTTCACCAGTGTTATTGCATATTGCATGTTTTCCTAATATCGTGCAGCCCAGTTTCCCCGGCACCGGTGAGGGATTCCAGTGCTGTGGTGCTCGGCAGAGTCGGTCATCAGGATGTATGCAAAGTGTGTGCAGCACAGGGCCTACAAACACACACTACAGCTGACCTGCTGTATGAAATTTATATCTGTATGCTTATCTATTGTTATTCAGAGTCACCAGCTGAGACTATTTTAAAGCTACAAGACGCATTTGAAATTATTCAGCTCAGTCTTAATCATTTAAAGTAAGTTCTTTAAGAGGAGCGATAACGAAGAGAATTAATCTGTTTCCAGCTCACCTCTCTCTCTCCCTCTCTCTCTCTCTCTCTCTCTCTCTCTCTCTCTCTCTCTCTCTCTCTCTGTGCATGTGTGTGTGAGCAAAAATGATCTGGAGAAATAGCAATATGAATGAACGGAANAGCAAAAATGATGTGGAGAAATAGCAATATGAATGAACGGAACAACTTTTTAGGGCTGTCAAATGATTAAACTTTTAATCACAGTTTACAAATTAATTATTCATGATTGATCACCTTCATGGCTATGACTGAAACATGACACTTTTTAATGCATTCACAGAAAGAGCAAGCCAATGCTTACAAATATTCCCTAGGGTCAGATTTACAAAGGTCAGTAAATGCAGCATGTAATGTACTTTTATACGTTGATGTGCATCATCTCATAATGCAGAATTCATATGAAGCTGTAGAGCTTTGGAGTTGAATCTATGGTGATGCACCACACATTGGTCTACTTGTGGGAAACCCTGTTAAAACTAATTAGCTAATCTAAACTAGATGTTATTAGCTCTTCTTCAAAAGTCTTTAGCAATGTTAGGAGGGTAACTAACTTGTGTTACCTAGTTAATTAGCTAACGCGGGCTAATAATCCTTTATTTCCTAGCTATAGCCTGAAGAGCTAGATTATTATGTAAACGATCAACATGCTAAACATGCAAAATTTTGCTGCCGTTCATAAATGTTAATTTCAAGACGGCATTATCTTGTCTTGAATTTTTATATTTTTGGACAATTTAACAAGTTAAATTTCTATATTTTTATGGGATTAAAATATTGTGTATTTGCCTCATTTGGGTATCACAAACCACTGACTGATACCATCTGGAGAGAGATTGGGAATAAAACTGTATGTTGCAGTAATATTACTAAGGAGTGCTTTTCTTTGCCTGCAGGGAAACTCCTAATTTGTTTAAATGCAGTGGCCATAAATGCCCCATCACCAAGCGGTTTATCTCTTTCAGCTTTTAGCCAGTGGCTCAGCTATATCAATTTACCCTAGTTTGAAGGGCACTCAGTAGATGTGTGTGTGATTGCGTGGCTCTTTGTGAGTCTCTGTGAACTGGTGACCTAGATCAAACCAATCGATTCAGCTGTCTAAATCTCTGTGGCCTTTTTTTTTCATTTATTTACATGCTGAATAAACATTCACTGGTCTATAATGAACAACAGGCTACTTTTTGTTGTTTTATTATTAAAGATAATTAAGTCCTTGTTCTAATTCATGCTCACAGCCCGGGTATGGAGTGAACAAAATAAAAGCCTGTCAGTTGAAGGAATCTGAATTTCATCCATGAATAGAGAGAACTGGAAAAGAAACAACACATGCTTGCCTTTCATCAGCATTTGTTGTCCTTTCCAGTACATTAGACTTCTTGGAAGTTCATGTTTTTGTTCTGGCTATTAAATTTAATTAAGCTGGCTTGATGTATAATATCACTTACTTTCATTTTTGACATTTGAACTGCAATTTAAGCTTAAAAGAAATAAATCCACCACTCACAAACTCTCAAAGTGCACATCTTGAACAATCATATTTTACTCGTCCAAATTTTATATGTTTACAATTAACAGACCTTTAGCTTTTAGACACTGGCACACATTTTCAGAAAGTATACACAGTGTTGATTCTGTCATGTTTTATCTGGAGTTAAACCTTTGGTCTCAGTAGTATTCACCATAGTCCTAAGTTTGTGCTGCCCTTGAAAAATGGAAGCTAACAAGTGAGGCTAACCAGTTACCATTTCAAAGGTACAGCTGGTTCAATTTAGGGTAAATTCCTGTCAGAGATTACTTTTTGATGGCATAACTGGTCATTGGCAATTCTCAGCGAGTTGTATCACTATATAGACAACTAGCATTTGCGCTACTTCTCCCTTTAGCTTTTAAAGCTGCTTATTCAAAAGTGCAGTGTTGTGCTAGTTGCTAGCTATAGTTACTAGCTACAGTTCATTCAAAAAGTAACTGTTACTTTGATGATTACTTACACCAAAAAGTAATAAATTACTGTTAAAAGTAACTTTTTAGTTACTTTTATAAAATAACATTTTTAAAAACTCTCCCATTAAAATCTGTATAATTTAATTACGCTACAATGTTGTAAGTCATTAAGTCACAAAGTCATTTTTTAACACTAAGTGATTTAACATAGATCAGCAGATTATTTGAAGAAAATAGAAATGGAAAAAACAGTTGCCGAAAAGTTAAATCTAGGATCCATCTTTCTCCAAGTTAAATCTAGCCTCCATCTTTCTCTTTTTATATACAAATTTTCTTAGTTATTTGTCACTTTCTCTACGTCAAGTGAAGTTTCGTGTGTGTGTTTGAAGGTAAGGGCGTGCCAGTTTGGATGCCCGCAGTAACCAAGGAAACGGGGCTGTGGACACAAGTTCCTGGAAAAAAGAACTGCCGCGTTCACATTTATGTTCCCCGTCCCGGGGTTTCTGCTTTGTGGACAGCTGTGAGAGAATCAGGAGGGCTTCACAAAAGATGCACAGGAAGCCTCAAACCACGAGTGACGATATTTTCAAGCGACCGCACAGAAAAACAAGCCCAACAGAAGAACTTTGCAACGCTGCGCGTGTCGGCCTGCATCACCACTGTAAACAGGCAGAAGCTCATAGCTGCCGGCCAAAAAGTATTAATTTAGCAAGTAATGGAGTAACATGCCATAGAGTAACAGTAACTAAGTTACTTTATTTAAAGAATAATGTTACTAGTGACCAGTGACGTGCAGTCGGGTTCATGGCCGGTGAGGTACTTTATTTTAAGAACTCAATATCTATTGAACTGGATGCATATTGATCATTGGAAATGTTTTATATCTCATCAGCATTCTTCTCTCTCTGACACATCAACACAAACACACAGACGGGAACATCTGGGCTAGAAAGAATCTTTCTTTTATAACAGCAAGAGATGAGGAATGGAGCAAATTTGCTCCCTTCATGTGTTCTAATTCATTTAAAGACAAATTTTTCTTTTCAAATATTAATTTTTTTCTTTTTTAAAAAAAGAAAAGGCATCTATTTGTGCTCTTACCTTTATTTGTATGAGAAGTCCATGTACCTATCCTGCTTCATGGACATCACTGCTAGTAACCCGTTACTACTCAACCCTGCAAAAGAGCCACCTTTGTACTCCCTAAAAGGTGAGGGTGTAATGAGGGGATTGTTGTTGTGCCTTGAAGCCAGAAATGAATGTAACTGCTGTCTTAGCATGGCAGAACAGGGGTGTAACTCTTTGAAGACGTGCTAAAGTGTGAACCACCACTGGGGAATTGAAACAGTTGAATGAAATTGCACCGAAATGACTGGAACCCAAACACAGCTGTCTTCCACAACAGCGACCGCTGGGTATTTGTATATCCACAGCAGATGTTATCACACTGGACACTTAACATATAATGGCCCATTCCCAATCTTATGAAACAGTTGTTCAAACAGGATTAAGTTGTCTTTTGTATAAACAAACATTAGTGGGAAATTATCTAATAGTTCTATTAATCCACTGCATATTTTTGACATAAGCCTCTTATGCCCACATGAATTATACTGATGGTGCTCATATTAAATGTCACATTACACTTCCAATCAGGTGAAGAAACTAAATTTTGTTAGTACTGTTTGTCAATTTTAAATTATAGTGATCACCATTNCAAATGTCGCCGCAGGTTTCTTTTTAAAATTACGAAGCTTCGACTATTAAATTAGTTGTCGACTATTAAAATAGTCGACATAATCGTGACTAGTCGACTAATTGTGGCAGCCCTAATCACCATTGTATTTTGAGTGTGAGTGGTAGTTCGTTTGTATGTGTTGAAGGGTGTACTCGGATGGATGGATGGAT
>CM047979.1:27334541-27348932 GCA_026261665.1 Melanotaenia duboulayi
TGCACTATAACTCGGCCCAATCCTGCTGATATAACATTTCTGTGGGAAAAAGTACGATCTAAAGTGTTAGTAAGGAACATTTCTCTAGAAAATAGCAGCAGCAGCACTGTAATGTCTGTCAAAAATATTGAATCTTAAATATAATAAATTTTAACTATGATTACATAAATCAAAGATAATTAGCAAAGCATTACAAAGGTCAAAATAATTATTACATCTTATATGCTAAATATTATGATTGTTTTATTATTGCAAGTATTATCCACAAAGGTATTTTTGTCTTACGAAAAACTTGAAAGCTTGAAATCTGCATTTTTAATAGAGCCAAGTACCATGTATCCAACATTATTCTACTGCTTATTAATGTACTATTGTAACGAACCTCACAGCACATCTCAATAGAAGTGCATCATTCAACAGGTACAAGTTTAGCTGTGATGCTTGGCTCTTTATTCACTTTGCTGCAATTATGAAAGTAAATTCTGAATAAATTAAGTAAATTTCTTTAGCTGCCAGTCAGTTATGAAAACAGTTAATGTTCTATTAACTAATGTGCTTTCTAACATGATGTAATGTGTCATCACAATGTATGTTCTACCACAATCTGCCCTTGTACTTTGGTCAAAGTGTGGACTTACCTCCAGAGACAGAAAGAGAATGGAAGCCTGAGTGGAGGTGAGGTCATGATGGAGAGACTAATATGTGGCTTGAAAATAAAAAGGACTGAGCTGAGCTGCTGAGTGATGGGCCACAGAGAATGTAAGCAGACAAGAGGCCAAAGCGATCTGCCGAGAGACAGAGAATGCACAAAATCTTGGCTCAGCAGTGAAACGAGGGGGGCCTTGGCTTCTCTCTGGGTCTCAATGGTGGCTACTGTTGTGTCTCCTTTCTCTCCCCAAATATTTGTTGCTCAGTTTTCTTTCTTTTTCTTTTTCTTTACTTATTTTTGCTAATGAAGTGAGGGTTTGAAAGATTTCTCAGTGTCACTGTGTCACTTGATACATGCTGAGGAAGACAATTAAGACAATCAAGGATACAAACTGAAAGCTTCCCAGTCACATCAGTGTCATTTGGCCTTGGCTGTTAATCTTTTATGTCTGTTTGCAAATATACAACTGGGCCGTATAAATCCTGATCAGCCACATCACATCCTAATTGCAGGTAAGAAGCTTACATTTTTATTACATCAGTTCATTTTGTTGTGTTTATCACTCATATGACTGCACTGAATTGTAAAAACAATAGAAAATTGTATCTCTGCAGACAGTTTGGATGCAGAGCTGCACATCATTTGGCACTCAGCACGTATAAACCTAGCATAGTGGTACCCAGGTGTGACAGCAGTGAAGCACTGCATACTATCATGATTTGCTTCAGCAGAGGGTCAGATTCAGTCTTGGGAGTGGGTGCATCTTCAACACCTGGGGCTCTTCCCTGCATATACATACAGTATGTTACTCTGTGTATCTGTGTATCTGCACACACACATCTTGCACATCTAACTGCTATTGAGTGAAATCCTCAGTGACTTGGATTTAGAGTGAAATTCAAAGATGGAAATTAACACTCAGTTTTTAAATGTGAGATTGGCTTTATCTGTTTAATATGCAAAGTAGGAAATCTTTGCTATTTTCTAATTTAAAACAGGAAATCTTCTAATTTTTAACAACTTTTTATCACATTATTAGTTGAACTGTTTTACTTTACCCAGGTGTTTTTATGTAATTTCTCTAAAGCACATAAGGGAGTGTAAGGAAAAATAATGTGCTAACTACATTATTAGCCTGGGAGAAGTCCGCTTTTAAAGCTATTGACAAACTAACAGGAAATTGGGATTCAGTTTCTTACAGGAGTCGATTTTCTTTCACTTAATGCAGGAGGGAGGTCTGAAATTTTCATCTGTCAATAAACTGTAATGTAGAAACATCAGAATGGAGCTTCTATAACAGTTCTTGTCTGCAGTAACTCACATTAGCATTACATTTACTCCAGGTCAAAGCCTTAGTCCAACTTAAAAATGTGTTACTCAAAAAGACATCATGGTGAATATTGGAATCACTTTCTTGCCTCAAGACATTTAAACATGTGGACTGGAGGAAGCTCTACTTCCTGCGCCACAGCAGCAACACAGTTTACATGCAACTCTGTCAGATAAGTCTATTGCAAAGTCATCTGTCTGGAAAATTCAGCTCAGTTGAAGCATGTCTATGAGGTGTCAGAGGTCCCAGCTGCACACCTGATACAGAGGCTGTTGTATTTCTGCCTGCAGAGGTGAATGCTTACAGGACTGGCAAATCTCATATTGTGTTTCTTCCTTGATCTCAAGGATGTAACCAGTTTTAAGTCTATGCCAAATTTATGTAAGCTCACCAACTCGTTTATTATAAAACACTTGAACATTATGTTTCCAATGCCAGTCTGATCTGTGTTTTCTTAAACAGTCCATTTGCTTTGGCAAGTGTAAGTGTCCACTCTGATTACATTATTATGACGTTACTATGAGCAGTACCAACTGCTAGCACAAGCCTTAACACTAATTCAGTTTGAACCTAACAGATGTCCTAAACACACTAAACTGATGCTGTGATAGAAAAGACAAAAGACAAAGACCGCAACCCATCCTGCATGTCCTTGCAGCATAGTACCAGGTGACCATTAATGTAAGTGAGGCTCAGTTTCATAGGATGAAAGTCAGTTGTTGTATGGTTCTGGCTCTAATAGCCAGAATCCAGAACCATCCTAATATTGTTTTCAATCCTGTGTCAATCCATTTTATCTGATTTATTTTGGGTATTTGGTTCAGAAGGTGGTCTACGTTATCTTTCATACCTGAAACTTTAATCATAAGGTCAATAAATAAATAAATAAAAACAAAAAATCTTTATCAAAAAGCAAAGCATACCACGGAGACACCATCCAGTTATGAGTATGATTTTAAGTCTTTTAACAGACATCTGCTGGTTTGATGAAAGAAAATGCCTGTGGAAGTGTCAAAGTGAACTAGGACTATTTTCTACATTGTTTTAAACCAGGGAACCAGACTACAAGCGTGAACTAAATCTAAGAAGACCAGTTGTTTATGCTAAGCTATATCTAGCTAACACAAGCTCAGGAATAGCTCAGGGAAACATATGAGTCCAACAAGAACAGAACCCAACAAAACCAAACAGGAACAAGTCAAGAGTAGTCTAGAGTACACAGGCGGACAACAAAGGGAGAAAACTAATTGGAGAACATGAGGGAAGAGCAGGCAATCAAAAAAAGAACAAAAACCCACAAACACAGGAAGTAAAATCAATAGAGACATGCAAGTAAAGTGTTAAAGTGAAAAGGAAGAAGATTAAAGTGACACACAATAGAAGCATTAACAGAGAGAGAGTGACAAGGAAACCTGGAGGAGACTCAGGGAGACACAAGGAAGGCTATATTACAAAAGTAAAACTATTACAAAAGCTTAAACTATGACACTTTGTAAACTATGAAATGATATATTTCTTCCACCAAGAGAGGCAACGATTCTTACTAGCATAACAATTCTAATACTTTGTCTCATATTGTGGCACAAGATGTGATGTAAATATGGTGTCTCCAAACAACTGTTTCTTAAATATCACGAACTTTGAAGAGGTTTAAGAAAAAACAAAAATATGAAGGAATGAAACATTAAGCCTCCCCTCTTATTCTGACCTTTTGCTACTCATGTCCTAAACCCCACGACAGCAATGCCTCCACCCATTGAAGAAAGTCCTCCAAATCCACAGGTTTAACCTTTCGGTATTTCGGTCTACATTCTCAGTATAGGTGACCTTAATGCTCTCTGCCCTACTTTGGGCAGCTGTGTTTGTGTCTGGGTCTGGGTACAAGATCTGAAGGTAAAAGCTGCAAACACTGCTGGCACCAGAGCGNAAGATCTGAAGGTCCAAGCTGCAAACACTGCTGGCACCAGAGCGCGACCAGATAAAAGAAAGGCATCTGTCAGTTGAAATGTCTGTCCATTTTTTTTTTCCTTTTTACTAAAGGGAGAGACAGAGAAAAGGATGGTAGACAAAGACTTAGTCATACTGAAGAGGTGCAGCGACGACTGGTAGGAAACGAGAGGCAAGAGAATGGAACGTGTGATGAAAGATGGATGGAGCGAGTTGGGAAGAGCTGTGAGAGAAAGCGATTAAAATAAAGAGGGGAGATGGAGTGAAAGAAATTTGTCTTGTGATCGCAGCTTGTGGATGATTTCATTTAAACCTACAAAATAAAGAAGCCTTTTCCTTCAGCAGTGATCCACCATTGGATTTGTAGAGATACATTGCCATTGGGAATCGTCCCAGTAACTTCTTCTCAGACTTTTTTTTTTCAGCTATTTTTTTTATTTATTCATTTATTTTTTTATATGACTGAAGTATGTGTAAAGGATTATTGTTATCCAAAAGCAAAATAGAAAAGTGAAAGAAAAGATNTTTCTTCTCAGACTTTTTTTATTTCAGCTATTTTTTTTATTTTGTTTTTATTTTTTTTATATGACTGAAGTATGTGTAAGGATTATTGTCATCCATAAGCAAAATAGAAAAGTGAAAGAAAAGATTTAAGACCCTTATACACGAAGAAAAAGATCAGCCTTGTCTTGAGTGTTGGTGAATGCGTTTTATTGCATCTTCAAAGAGTAACACACTGTTTGCACGGTCTGCCAGTTTAGCATGCTGAATTTGCTTCGGGTCTTGTGGCTTTCTACTGTGGTTTCCACAGTTGACTAACATAAATGCACCACCATCACCTTCTGAGCAGGAGATTATGTCCACTTCCAAAGATGTAGATGATACCTTAGATGCTTCCTAGGACTATGTTTTTGCCCAGATGCTATTGACGCTGTTACCTTCCGACTCACTGCTCCTAACCGTGGTACAGAGATGTCTGGTTTCCAGGGAAAACTTGGCTCGTACGCTGGTAACTCGTGTCTGCCCAAGTCGGCTGGACACAACTGTTCTTTCTTAGTTTAACAGATTTATTTACTCCAACCAGCTCAAAGGCAGTGAACTGTACAATTTGAACAGTGGGACCCAAGGGGATGGGTAGCTGTATTGAAAGTCCTTTGTATTGGGGCATTAGGGCTATGTCTCCCTCTTAACTTAGCCCCCTTCCACACGTAATGTGGCTAACAACAACAACTCAACCTCCGCCTTCTCTACCATTAGTCTCCCGGCTGCAGTCGCTCACATCCCTGATGTACTGGCTTCCTTTGAAACAGCCGGGTCGGCAACAAATTGACCTCAGACCAGATCACAGATTCAGTTCTTGCTACTTTTCTTTGTGGAGAGTCCACTGAGACAACTTGTAGCTTGCATGGTCATAAACTCACCAATATTGCTTTTGAATTATTGTAAAGTAGTGTTTTAGTATTTTTGCTACATAAAAATGCATTTGCAAGCTCATACTTTTTCCAGCTGCAGCTAAACAGAAACATATGGATTTGAGTAGATCCATACACCTGGAGTGGGCAAGGTTTTTTTTTAGTCAGATTTAATTTAAGACATAAAATTATTAATAATGTAGTTGATTTAAAAGATTTTAAGCTTTTAGGCATGACATGCAGTGTAAAGAACAGAGACCTGGTTGCACCGACATGTAGACCCTCATTAAATATGATGGAGTAAGAGGTATGCTTGCTGACATCCTGTAGTCATAAAAATCCATTTCAGTCAGCTACCCAAGGTCAAAGAATGATGTATTTTCTCTGAGGGGCAGTTTGATGTGCAGCCAACAGTAAAAAAAATGGCCATCGGAACAATGAATGCAGCACAATGAATTAATAGCCTCTTACAGGCAATTATTGCACAAGTACATAAAATGCAACCTCGCAAAGTGAGATCATGGAAACCAACAGCTACCAGAATAGAAGAATTTCTGTCTGTTGGTTTTGGATTAAGGCAAAAACTGGATCTGTAACCTGACTGAAACACCCAAAGGGGAAGCTAGGATCAGCCAGGACTACCTTGAAATAAAGGAGTCAAGAAGTCAAAGAGATGTCCACAGTTTAAAGCTTGACAAATGTCAGTTGCAGAGACCAATCACTTTGTCTTGTTAATTTAGTAATAGTTTATGTAAAACCAGTATAATTGATATCCACAATGAAAAGAGTAAACTGTTCTGATTTAGTAAAATTAAAGTGGATTATTTGCTGCTTATTTGCTGTATTTAATGATTTGGATTTTATTGGGCCAATCCTTTAAAGTAGAATTACTAAATAATTTTACTACTTCATTCATAATTCAAGTAATTTNGAAGCTACTACTTCATTCATAATTCAAGTAATTTGAACATGTGGACATTATTATGTGGAAATATTTAATCCAGATATTGAAGAACAGCCACTGTTTTTTAAGTTAATGTTCTTTAATGTTTTTATGACAAGAAATCAGTCGTTGATAGTTGAGCTGCTTGCTTTAAGAAAAGTAAATTGTTTAAAGTTTGCAGCTTTATTTTCTCGTTAGTTTGGCACTAGATGAGGTAAAGCTGCATTTTGAAATCTGACATGTGCCTTACTCACAAAGTTTTTTTTTTTTTTCAAAGGCATACATGGATGTTTCAATCAGAACAGGATAACTAACATCCCTAAAAAGTCATAAAACCATGTGAAAACTGGACATTTCTGTTAGTTTCATGTCCTTGTTGCCATAGAAATTGCAGCAATTGAAGACAATTATGCAAACATCGTGTTTATCTCGAATAATTATGATAATTTGACTGAGTGTTAATTATGGCTGGCCTAAACACAATTATGATTGGTTACCTGCCACTATTCAGGCTGATCCTATAAGAAATATCATCCATAAAACGTAAAGGTTTTTAATTCAATTTAATTTCTTTATTAAAGGTCTGAAGATCATGGTGAAAAAAAAATAATACCATAAATGAAACGGAGTTTGGAGGCGAAAGTCATTCCTCTCAACACCGAAGCATTATAATACTGATTCAGAACTACAGGAAAGGTTCTGAACATCCAACCTGAGGGGATTAATGTGTTTAATTATATATGAACACTAAGAAAACAATAGAAATCTTGCTTGCCAGGTACTCATTTTCATGGCTTATATAATTTTCCTGAGAAATTCAAGTGGTCACAGAACCTTTTCAGGAGAAATCAGCAGACCTGCAGGTCTGGGACTCCAGAGTTACTATGTGGTGACATTGCAACACACTGAAGGACGAAGACATGGAGTCAGCGTGACAGAGCAGGAGAGAACAGGATGAAGAGGGAAAAAAGGGGGAGGGGAGAAAGACTAACAGAAAGGATTGACAAAAACAGACAGTGACATGTTGGATTGAGGCGGCCTTACAAACGGGATGGCACAAATGAAACGCTGTAGCTCAGAATAATTATTAATGTGCAGAAAACTAGTTTGATGAATTTAGCCGGAGCAGTTATCTGACACAGTCGGACATCTGAGACATGGAACCTGTTCACCGCAGCAGATGAACTGAACAACTGTTGTCTGACAGCTGAAATGTGGAAGAGGAGGCAAATGAGAAGCGAGGCATGCATTCTTAGCAACATGTTCCCTGCCATGGTTTGTCTGCCTCCCTCCCTCCCCGCTCTCCATGAAAATCTCTCCATCTTTTTATTTCTCTTTCCATGGTGACAGACGGTGCCTCCTGCGCCGTTTAGTAGTTATTACATGCTCTAAAACACACCGACTCAGAGAGGCAGCGGCAGAGATAAAGATGGATGGAGGGAGTTAGGCTGATTAAATGTTACATCAGCAAACTGTATGTGGAAGTGTATTTTTGTTAAAAAACAGATTACATATAATGGTTAAGTTACATGAGACCTGTATAAATAATGATTAGTGCACAGTGATGTTTTCTCTGACACCTTGACAGTTTGATGTTGCATCAGTCTTCAGACAAAGTGTCCTTTATGTGTTTCTACTGAGTTTCATTAAGGTATTAATAGTTTATTAATGACATACGTTTAGCTATATGTTACTGCACTATGAGAAAACAAATATTCGTATCTGGCTAGAAAGCCAAATTTGAACCCTAGAATCACAAATTTGGCCAAGTTCAAGTTCAAATGTGAGTTTTGTATTTTATTTTCACAGTGATACAAAAAGTATGTATATAATTTAACTTGATTTTTATAAAGTATTGAGAGTTAGAAATATTGATTAGTGCACATTTAACAATTTTATTGAATATGAAAGCAATTGTCAGTCACAAATAATAATAAAAGAACAGATTTTTTTTTAATAAATCTTTGCAGTTTCTTTGAGGCTTCTAGTTTCTTTTAGCAATTTGTTTTGGTTTTCCATTTTTTGCAATTTCCCTTTGGGGTAAATAAAGTATTATTCGTTACATTTTCATAACTTTTTAAGTACATCTTCACTCTTTCTGCTTACCTGTTTAACATAGTCATTTACAGAGTTAGTGGGTATATAGTAGAGATTATGGCTACAGAGTACAGTCAATGGACAGTAAAACGAGAGCTGAGAAGCAGAGAGAGCTTTGACTTATTCCTAGACCATTCTTCTTTTTCTGTCCCTTCTCAGAAGAACAGCTGAGAATTTTGTTGTCATGGTGCCTTCCTTCTGGGGGAATTCCCTTCCCCATAGTGCAAGAATTTCAGTTCACTCTTTCTTAACATTGGTTCCGTTTATTGAGGTTTGCTGCACTTCTTTACTGTCAGTTCTCGTTAAGGTCCTGTTACAACTTTATGTGGGCCATTGCAACAATTTGGTTCCTTGCTTTTTTGCCATTTGGTTGTAGATTTGATGGTATGGTCAGGATCTTTGTCCTGTTATATTGTCCCAGTTTTGGGCTATCTTTAGTTTCCAGACAGACTGCCTCACGTTTGACTCTAGAATATTTTGATATGCAGAGGAGTTCATGGTTGACTCATGACTGCAATGTGTCCAAGTCCTGTGGTTGGAAAATAAACCCAAATAACCAGCCCTCCACCACCGTACTTCACAGTTGAGATGTTTTTCCTGACATGCTCTTTTTTTCTTACCAAATGTGGCCCTGTGCACTATGGTCAAACACATTGATTTTGTCCAAATATAATTGTTCCAGAAGTCTTTTGGATTTTTCAGATGTAATTTTGCAAAGCTTATCTTAACTAATGCTGCCATGTTGTTTCATAGAGAAGAGATTCTCTCCTCATAGCCCTTCTAAACAAGTCATACTTGTTCAGAAGGGCTGTGAGGAGAGAATCTTTTTTTTTTTTTTTTTGCTAATTGTTACGATAAATAACAGTAACTGTGGTGAATATTAATTAACTATTTGAATGAGGCCTGTAGAGCCTGAAATGTAGTGCTGAAATTTAAACTTTATTTACCTGATTTAAAGGTCTGATGCCTGTACTACAAAGTGGGATTAATATTAATGTAATGTCTCTACTTACCTAGACATTTGCAGTCCCGATAAGCGGTACCACAAAGCTGGTTATCAACTCAGTAATTGAACCCAGGGTTTTCCACCTTGATCAGTGCATGCTCATATAAAAAGGGTGGTGTTTGCAGCATCTGACCAACTGCAGGTATGGAGAAACCCTGCAGAGCAGCCTACTTTACCATGGAGGACCAGACAATTATTCTTAAAAAATAGGAAGAATTCACACACATCATCCAGGCCAAAAGCAAAACTGTTGCCGCAGCAACAGCCAGGAAGTTACCAACTCTGTTAATGTGTAAATTCATGAGATTATACAATATTAATTCACTGGACTATGTAAACACACAGCACTCTGATCACACAACTTCCCTTTACTATGGCACACACATTTCAGGCAGAGTGCTTCCTCAGTGTCCTTCCTTATTTTTTTGTTATTTCGAGTAGGGCTGCAATGATTAGTTGGCAATAGTCGACAATAAAAATAGTCGACAACAAATTTACCCGATGACTATAGTCACAAAAAAAAAACGTACAGTGTGAGACATCTCTTCTTCCTTATTTCTGAGAGTTGCACATGCGCAAAGATAAAAAAAAAAAACTATAAAGTGAGACTTCTTTTTCTTTTCCTACTTCTGCTGAGAGTTGCACAAGCGCACAAAAGTCTGCCAGGGGAAAAAAAATTGCGACCAACCAGGGAACAAAACGGCGGCAGAGGACGTCAAAAGTCTTAAATCACTTCACGTTAAACTTATGAAATAAATAAAATACATTTCAAATTTGTAAAGCGGACCTTGCGGACCACGGAAGTACGTCTGCAAAGCGTTCATCCCTAAAAACTCTTTCTGTCTTATGTGCTCCTCTCACATTCCCTGCATCATCATCCACAGGATGTTCTAAGAATGGGCAAGCCATTTTCCAAGAGAACTGATTGGTCAGAAGCTGGTGCTTATATACTTGTTGATCTCTTACCCAGAACATAACCTGCTCAAGAGCAGGTTAGCCGTTTAGCCTAAGTTACCATGGTGGTTTATTCTTTGTAAAAAGTGAACCAGCGTCAAAGATGGAAAACCTGAAGTTACTCAAAATGCGAATAGGAGAAAGAGTCAGTAGGAGGAAATCCAGCGTTGTACTACAAGCCTCTGGTAAGGACCAGATGTTTTAAAATCTATTTTTAAATTAATTATGCTCTGTTGCATAAAATCATACAACTAATAGAGGTTAACTTTATATTTTTACATGACTGTACAGTGTGTGTAAAAAATGACCTACATCTGCAATTTATAATAAGGTGTGTGTGCACAACAAAGTCTGCCTTGAACTGTTTTGGTTTATCTTATCTACTCATATTCTGAATGTTTTTATAATAATTTTAATTAATTTTATAATAATTTTACTCAACTTTAGTCATTTGAAGAGAAAGATTAATATTGTGTATATAAGCACCAGGAAATCCAACTAATAAATAAGCTAGCAAATATGTTCATTCTTCAGATGAAATACCTAAACACTCAGTTTCTTTCTTGTCCATTGAGATTGACTATATTTCTTTTTGTGATTTTAAACTATCTTGTCAAAGACCTTAAATTCATGATGTACTGCATTTTTTAAGCTGGTGGGGATGTTGCAGCAAAGAGTTCAAGCTTGACTTGGAATGTGCAGACTGAAATAGTGCCAAATGCATAAATGGGTCATCCATATAGTATTGCATGTTGCGTAAGTGAGCATACTTGACTGGACTGTATGGATCATGTGACCAAGGAAAGTGTTACTATGCCTGGTTTAGGATATATGATACTTGAAATACTAGTGGGTTTACTAATAAATACTAATAAATACTATGGATTCCCACCACGGCTGAATTCCTACCACTAGATGATTACTTTTTGTTTTGTTTTTTTTGTTGGTTTTTCTGTTTTTTTTCTTTTTCTTTTAGCTCTCATTATTATGTCTCTGCTCTGCTTTCGGCACCAACAGCATAGCATACAGATGTAATTTTCTCTGAAAGGAAAACCCTGAAGAAGACAAATCGCAGCACTTACAGAGACGACAGTTTCAAGTAAAAGAAAAAAACAAATAAGGAGAGCTGGCAGAAGATTTCTCAGCTGAAAGTCTTTTAGTTAAATCTAAAACCCAGCAAAACTACCATATAGACAGATACAGAATAGATACAGTACAAACTCAGTATGTGCAAGAGTATTAAAAAGATTAATGCAAAGAGAGGGCAGTAGAGATTGATTATGAACAATAGAAGCAGTGAGTGTTTGCATTTATGTGTTGGGGTTCTTTGGTGACTAATCATTTCCGTTTGAGACACACAGCATCCCCGTAGGGCAGCTGTTCATTTTCTAATGAGTGCACACGTGCACAGAAACATGCACTCAAGCGGACATACACATACAATAACTACCCCCCTCTGATGTAATGCCAATCCTGCAGATAGAATACAGTCATCGGTTTATGAGAGTATTTTATGCATGGGTGCACACACTCACATACACAAAAAGTGACGTCAATAGGTCCCATATTTCAGATTTAAATGTCAGATTGAGTATAATGATATCAGATAGACACAGTAACAGAGAGTTCTTGCTTATTTTTAATATTTACATTTAAATATTACATTTTACTTTACTCTTAAGAAAATTCTAAAAAGACATTAAAAATATTAAATGTGGACATTTTAAATATTGAGACTGAAATCTGATTGAGAGGCACTGAAAACAAATTGCAGCTGCCTGATTTACCTTTACTTCTAATAATACAGCCAAAGCCTAAATGCTATTTGCCCATGGCTATCTTGGATATTGTTTTAACTTCTTTATTTGTGTATTTAGTTCTGTTTTTGATGTCCAACTGATTATATTTTAACAACAGGGAGGAATGCTCATTTATAAGGCTTTAGCTAACAGTGGTTCACATTAGCTTAGTCAGTATAAACATTATAATCAAATAGAAATACTTTATTATTCCCTTTGGAGAGTCCTCAGGGAAATTTGGGTACCAGCAGCAATAGCTGATAACTTGATTATGCTAGCTACCCTAACAGATTAGCCAGTTTGATTCATACTGATAGGTTAGCTCAATTATGCTAACTGATAGCATAGGCAACATAATTCATGCTTACTGCTACCCTAGCCAGTGTAATCAATCTAACTGAATCAATGCAATTTAGCTTAATTTGTGCTAAACATTACACTCAATTTTGATATTAACTTAGGGTGCCAAGTATCTCCCGTCTTTTTAGTACACTTAGCTGCTTAGCTAGCTAGTCATTTCAAATACCCTAACCTCAGAACTATTAGCTTTATATGTGGAATGAATCTATTACTTGCTTTTAAAAATACATTTATTCATCTTTATTTTTTTAATTAAATTGTTTTTTTCTTCCAAAAAAATACCTTTCTGCTATTCTTTGCCAGCACTAAACTAATTAACCTCCATAAGGTCCCACAGCCCAAAACAGGTCCCCAAGGATAGCATGCAGTATTTAATCACTCGCTGAATATGTGCACAAATTTGTGTGTAGCCCACAGTGTTTGTTTGAGTGCCCATATCGCAGTGTACTCAGCATAGTATTTGTGTCAGCTGAGAGGGAAAATAAAATGTATTCATTGTGTCTTTTATCAACAGGAGGTGGCATCATGACGACAGAAATGCAGGAAATCGCCATTACAGAGGACAAGCCTTTACTCACGGGTCAGGCTGATCCTGCCAAGGTCAGAGATGGTTTCATACATACATATAAAACATTCTCCACACACTCTTATTTCTATATAGGCTACATACAAAGCATACATTAACTATGAGTATATTGCAGCCTCAGCTTGTACGTGTGTGTGTGTGTCCCAAGAGGGAAAAACAAGAGCTGGTTAATGTGTGTTTCCATGTGTCCTGACTGTGCATGTGCGCATGAATGCACGAGTGTTTGCTCTTTGGAGTCTGAGAAAATCCTACATGTGACGTGGTCGTAGCACATATGTGAAACTCAGTGTGTTTGCGAATGTGAGCCTGAGTGTGTGTGTTTGTGCACAGCTGCAGCGCTGGCTCATGTCTACCAGGTTGACGTCAAAGCCCCGAGGGAGTGAGAGCAGATCCTCTGCGCTGCTGTGGCTGTGTTGCCGTGCAGATGCAGCGCTGCAGAGCAGAGCTGCTTGTTTCATGCTGCTGCCACCTGGTGGGCAAAGAGGGAATTGCAGCCTCAAACATAAGCAAGCTTATAAAGTCTAAAGAAGTAAAAAGGCATACTCTAATTAAGTATGCAATGAATGGGAATAAACAGAACCTGTAATAAAGATTTGGACATTATAACTTCCAGACTTCCTTTCATCTTAACAAATTAAGCTCTTTAGATTGACGCTTACATTCAGTCTGTGTAAAGTCAAGACCTTCAGGACCCTCAATTTTCTCCACCCACCTCCACTACAACTTTCAAAACCGCTAATTATCTAAGAGCTTTTCATGTCAGCAATTCATTAGCCGGAATGAAATGATTCCAAGATTTCAAATGAGCGACCCACTTATAACCCGCTGCCAAACGTCCTCCACGTAATGCTTCACAATGCTGCCATGGGTATCAGTTAGGATGCAATGATTTACTTACAAAAAAAAAGAAAAGGCTGAGGATTTTCTCTTTTATAGATGAATACAAAACGGTGGGAAAAGCCAAGTTTGATTCCAAGGAAACATTTTACAATACTGGGATCCATATAGTTTATAAAAGGGCTAAAAAATGTGTCTGGTGTGGAATTTGCCAACAGGTTCCATATTGGTCCCAGGTGAATCACACAAATAGGATATTGGTAATTCACTTATAGTGAATAAGCAAATTTTCTGGGGCCCACTTCATAGAGTAAGTAAACCAATTCAAACCAATTCAATGGGCTGTCCACATGGGACTATTATGGTTCATTTGGACTGTTCTGTGTGTTTCCCCATTTTTCAGCCATTTAAAACCCAACTAGAAATCCAAATACAGTCAGATCCATATATATATTGACATTGACACAAGTT
>CM047979.1:27348941-27360693 GCA_026261665.1 Melanotaenia duboulayi
GGAACCCATATATATATTGACATTGACACAAGTTGTGTTATTTTATGTTTGCCAAAACAAATTCAAGATACAGTTATCTTATCAATATGGGCTTAAATCGCAGATTCTCAGCTTTGGTTTTATAGTTTTCACATCCAAATTGGAGGAAAGATTTAAGAAATACAATGTTTTGATATGTAGCTGCCTTTTTTAAAGAGACCACAAGTAACTGGACATTTAACTCTAAAGCTATTTTCCCATGCAACCATCATTAATTAAGCAGGTAAAAGGTCTGGAGTTGATTCCAGGTGTGGTTTTTGCATTTGGAAGCTGTTAATGTAAACTGGGGGTCATGAGATGCTTTCAGGGGCGTGCCAGATAATTGTAAAATTATATAGTTTACATTTATAAAAATTAATTTGGGATTTTTACCAGGGCTGTCAAAATTAAACCATCATTGAAGAGATACATCTTTGCAATTAGCACCTTTATGTTTGATGCGTAAAAAAATGAACAACAAAGTTAGTGCACATGCCATATTAAAAATCGGAATTTGCCATTATCTCTGAAAGAAACAAATTTTGGGCATGTAGGTGCCTTTTCAGAGCGCTGAACCACAAAACAACCCTTTATCTTTCTTTTTTAGGAAGATTCTGGCAGTTTTCCAGCATTACATTTGTGATGCAGGATGACTCATCTCATATATCATACCATTATTCACCAAGTCATCGTTATTAAGGGGTCGCGGCGTAAAAAGTTAGAGAACAACTACTTTAGAGAGATTGTAGAAATGTTAGGAGTGACAAAACAACAAGCAACAACTGCAGACAGCTGCAGTATTGAAAATAAACATTTTATTTACAGTAATGTTGATTGTCCAAATGCTTTTGAACCCCTGAAATGAGGGCACTTTGCATAGAAACGGTTGCAGCTCCTAAATGCTATAGAGGATAGTTTGGTTTAACTTCAACCCCTTGAATTAAACCTGAAAATCTGCACATTACATCTCATTTCAATGTGGTGGCATGAAAATTGGGTCATTGTTCAAGAATTTCTATCCCTACCCCTTTCTCTTCTAACTGTATGCACAAATTTTTGCTAGATTTTAGTCACATTCTGTAAGAAGCCGATTAAAACCAAACAGAATATTATTATTATTTTTTTTTTTGATAAAAATTGAGTTCTGTGTGATTTCTCTTCTACTTCCTAATAATTGCAATCGTCAGGGTAGCAGGCTTAGTCCTTTGCTTTTGTGTCTGAAGAGAAAGGATAAACTCCCTTTTTTGATTGTTTGGGTGTTTGGGGGTACTTTGGGGGTGTTTTTTTTTCTTTCTTTCCTATAACGCCTCCCCTGTTCCTACAGGATGTTGCTGAACTGGCTGCGAGGATACTCCTGGATCAAGGACAAGTAAGACTGCATCACAGGCCACAGAATAGATTTAAGTAAAAAAAAAAATATCATGAAATTAATTTAAAAAGACGTTTAAAAATGATCGACTCTTGAGGTAAGAGAACCTGACAAGTAAATGTAAAAAATTAACATGTTTGTAAAGAAGCACCTCAATGAAGAAAGGACACAACTTAGTCATTCAGAGAGGAACTCATCATCATCCAGTGGTGCTATATTCTGAGACTGTTTTTAAAGTAGATGAATGAACTCCTGCTAGATGTACACAGGCCAGGCCATGTCTTTTAGTCAGACCAGAGCATGGTAGAGGAGGTATAATGGTTTGGGCACCTCCACGTCCTCGCATGTTTTAGATCATTCTAGCTTGTTGGCATTTTTCGTTTTCTCAAGCATGGTCAGATAGTAAGTAAATATATAAATTAATAGATAATGAAGTAAATAAATAAACCTGAATTAAATAAATAAATACTTGAATATAAAACACAAGTAGAACAAATACATTTTAAAAAATATAAATAAATATGAGTTAAGTAAAAAAATAAATGGATAAAACATACAGGTTACACAAATAGTTTAAAAAAAACATTAAATAAATTATTTTGAATTAAATAAAAAAAAAAACATAAGTACAACAAAAAAACAGAAATATTTATGTAATAAATAAATAAAAGATTAAGAAAGAAAACGTCAAGCTTGATTTGTGTTTTCTCCTCCAGGAGCACAGCGTTGAGACCCCGCATGGCGTTCTCCACGTGACTCTCCACGGCACACGGACCACCCGCAGGCCCCCCATCCTCACCTTCCACGATGTGGGTCTGGACAGTGAGTAGCCCCCTCTATCCCACTTTCTTTATTTTTCACAGGCTCTGATTTGCTGTTAACTCTTCCTCACCTCACCATCTCTCTAGGTAAGAGCTGCTTCTCTACTCTGTTCAAGTTTGAGGAGATGCAGGAGATTGTCAAGAACTTCACCCTGATTCATATTGATGCCCCGGGACAAGAGGAGGGGGCTGCCGCCTACCCCACGGGGTATGACGTCCTGCATTAACCGTGCCTTACTTCTAAGTAAATTTCTCTGAAATGGAAACAATCTTCTGTGCAGGCTTAAAAGTAATCCCCTTTACATACTCAACAGTCCCATCTCTCACATCTAACCCCCGCCTGCTGTCTAATGCGCCCTCGTCAGAGGTTTAAACAAAACCTTCATTTTTTTCTTTTTTCCACTCCACGGACCCCCTCCTTCCCCTCAGTTCTTCATTACCTCTCTTCCTTATGCAATTATTTTAGTGGCTCAGGAGGATTTTATTACATGCATTGTCTCGGTATCTCCTCTGCGACTCGTTTTCTTTTTGGTCTCATTTTAAATCCTACTGGATAAAAAAAAATAAATCACCAGCCAGCATATGTGCTGACTGAAATCAATCTGAANGTGGCATATGTGCTGACTGAAATCAATCTGAAAATCCGCCAGCCTAGTTACTGCAAATAGTTTGAGGAGCTCTCAGGTCAGAAAACTTTCCCACCCATGCATAATATTTTCATCATTTTCACTGGTTTTCTTTGTTATCGTAGTTACCAGTATCCCTCCATGGACACCATAGCAGAGATGATCCCTGCTGTGCTGCAGTTTTTCAAGTGAGTTAACTGTATTTCATTTCACCTTACCCAAACATGTTTTTGCTGCTGAAAACCCACACAGAATATCAGTAAAGTTTTAAATAAAAGGAGAGGTTCAGTTAGCGTGTTTACATGCAAAAGTGTACATGCATGTTTTAACTTGTCTCCCTCTGCCAGCTTCCGTACTGTGATTGGAGTGGGTGTGGGAGCAGGAGCGTACATCCTCTCCAAGTTCACAGTGAGCATCATCTTTTGTTCGAAGCTGTCACATGTTTGTCTGCATGTTTTTAACATAAAATAACAGCTGTCAATATCTGATGTTGTTTTAATAGTTAAGCAACTTCAGAATGTGGTAGCGAGTCCTGGTTGCAAGAATGCAAATTCATAAAAAAAGAATCACATTAATGAAATCTTTTATCTTTTGATTGGCAGCTCAAGAGACCAAAATATTTGGCAGTGTTTTGTTGTATTCTTGTTTGTCCTTTCTGGAATGTTTTCTGTTAATTATAGAAAGTGACACTGTTTAGTTGGCATACGTCCAATGAGTTACATCCTGCAAAAACTTGCAGATACTGTAATTATTGCAATAGTAAAACATCTATTTTATTGCAAACATTTACAGAAAGTTATCTCAAATTCAGCATAATCTTGAATCTGTAATTCTTAATTATTTTGAATCACTATCTAACAAACAAGTGTAAATTATTTTCAGCTGATTGTCTTCTCTGCACGTAGAAAATACTGTATGAACAAATATTGGCATTTGAAGACTAAAACACTGAAGTTGGGATTGAAATGCATGAAAAGCATAGACACTACTGGGTAAATATGTCTTCTTCTATGGTTGCATTTGCATCTACAAAATGCAAGCCACTCATGATATGTACTACAGATGCTAACTTTGGAGCTTTTTGTTTTGATTTTTTATTTTTTTTTGCTAAAATGTGGACTCATCTGACAGCAGAATATGTGTCCACTGAGATGAGTTTGTGTCCAGAGACTCGGTGTCATGTCTCATGTCTGCACATAGTTGTAACATGGCTTCCAGATCTAATGCAGCCTTTGGTTGCCTTTCTGGATGAAGTGTGTAGTCCTGAGCCCACGTGGTTAAACTTATCATCGTGGCACAGTCAGTTCTCTTGCAGAGCTTTAATGTGATGCCTTTCAACAGGAATCTCTGTGCTGATCTTTACACACTAAACTATCCTCCAGACTCACTAAATATTTTCACAATACGATTTTATGTAGCTGCATTCTTAGTCTTGGATTGAGAATTTATAATTCTGTTTCCACATTTTAATGATTCTTTGATCAAATTGGCATAAAAAGTGATGAGCAAAAACTAATCCAAGGTGTAAAGTCTAATTCAATTTTATACCCAATGCTGACACCCTTACCTGTCATCAAATAAAATGCCAAGTGTGACGTTCTAAATTATAATGCTTGCTCCAAATGTTTAAATTAGTTATTTTCTCTAAAAACAAATATGTTAATCAGTGAAGACAACATATTTCTTTTTGCTTGTCTGTTATAATTAAACTTCAAAACCTTTAAAAATTGGAGTTTGCATAATTAGAATTAAGCGTCTTTACAAAGCTTTAATCCAGAAATGAGAAATAGTTTGTTATTGAAGTTTTTCACATGTTAAATACTTCTTCTTTGATTATAAAAAACTGGATGTGACACATTTCTTTTTTAACACATCGTGTCTTCAGCTTGCAAATCCAGATTCAGTGGAGGGTCTGGTTCTGGTCAACATTGACACCAACGCTCGAGGCTGGATAGACTGGGCTGCTCAGAAGGTACAGCATGTCTGCATCGTCTTTTAACTTTCTTTACTTGCTGCTGCCTTTTATTTGAGCCAGGAATGTGCTGTCTTGTGTGCAGAAACCTGGTATTTTAATCCAATTAGTCCTAATGGGAGTTCTTCATCAATTTCACTTTAGCTGTGGAAATGAAATTAGGCAACTTCATGCATGGTTTGTGTCCTTTAGTGTTATTGATTATGTGAATGTTTATTATATATTACGTTACACTGCTCCTCATTTAATATAGTGTAATTAATCCCTGTTTTTGTCTCCCACTGTAGCTCAGCTCTGTGACTTCCTCCGTTGCAGAGCAGATCCTGGCTCATCTTTTCAGCCAGGTACAACATGATGTTGGATAAAAGAAAAATAGTTCTAGTTCATTTTTAAGCTTGCTAATGAGCTTTAAATCCCTTTTGTAGGAGGAGCTGTCATCGAACACAGACTTAGTGCAGTGTCACAGAGAGCGCATCTCTAAAGCTTCAAATCTGGTCAACATAGAACTCTTTTGGAAGACTTACAACAGGTGAAACCCTCCTGTGGACACGAGTACAGAAACATAAACATACTCCCCACTGAACCGCAACCAATATCATCTGTTTGTCCCCACAGCCGCAGAGATTTGAACCTTGATCGCAGCTACACTTTCAAGTAACTATACCCTTAAAAAAAATAAATAACTAAGCCTATAAAATCTTTAAATGCTGCTCACCTGACTTGCAACGTGTCCTCCTCAGGTGTCCAGTGATGCTGGTGGTGGGTGATCAAGCCCCATACGAGGACGCTGCTGTGAGTTTTGTTTGTATTTTAATGATTTTTATTAGACATTTTGATTTATTTTACACATCAGTGAGAGGTTTATTGTGCTCTCTCTCTTTCTGTGACCACCAGGTGGAGTGCAACAGCAAACTGGACCCAACAACAACTTCATTCCTCAAGGTGGACATGATGTCTGTGTTTGTTTCATCTCTGTTTCACACTGTCTGTTCTTTCACTTCGACTCACTTCGTCTTCTGTCTCGTCACAGATGGCTGATGCTGGCGGTCTTCCTCAGCTCACTCAGGTAACAACACCAGGAAGTCTCTGAAATATCACATAATACCGGTAGTAAAGATGGATGATGAACACCAGATGATTTAATTACAGTCTGACTGACATTTTCTTTAAGTCCCAATGTAGTTTGACTGTAGTCTGGTCATGAATAAAAAATACTGGCTGCCTCTGGCGTTCACCAGTGTGCACCATGATTTAGTTCAGGTAAGAATAGGTTGTTGCTTTAATAGCAAATGACATGATGCTGTGTTTTATCTGCAGCCTGCTAAACTGACAGAGGCTTTCAAGTATTTCATCCAGGGCATGGGATACAGTAAGTTGACATGATGATTCACGAGTTTCTGTTTACCACTGCCACAAGGCTTTAATGCAGCTTCTTACTGATGTTCATTTTAATCCATCTTGGTGACTAAAGATGGATCAAGTTAGGAATATAGATCAATTTTGTGCCTTATTAAAAAAAACAAAAAAACAAATGCAACATGGAGTCAGTCTTATTGTATTGAGATTATTGTGTTGTAAAATAATGAATGTTTAGCCATTTTACACAATTANGTATTGAGATTATTGTGTTGTAAAAGAATGAATGTTTAGCCATTTTACACAATTATTTTAATCTAAAATGAAACTAAGATGTCTTGTTAGCTATTTTTTTCTGATTCTTATTGGAAAATAAAGAAAAAAAAACAAAAACAAAATAAAAAAAACATAGAAAATGAAACCAAAAATGACACAGTGTTGCTTTTGTATCCTTCATGTTTTAAAGTGAGCAGGGAAAACCCAGTCGAGCATCAAATCGTTCCAACGCTGTTTGTTTTGCTTTTGAGCCTCTTGGAAGACTAAGATTATATTCTGGCCTGTGATATGAGATATTTAGCCAATTAACAAATAAAAGTGTGCATGAAATGCTGGAATTTCTAAGAGATGTATTAAACTGCTGTTCTCTAACAGGGATGTCACAATTGTTTATTTCCTTGGTACAGTAATTGTCAGAGAAATAATTATGATCAGATTATCCAGAATTTTATGCATTCATTAGTTTCACATCTCTACAAATGTATTAAATCAGTGGTTCCCAACCTCTTCCTTGAGGACCTCCTTCATGCAAATGCTAAAAAGCCATGGACCCCCTGCCCCATGTAAGAAACATGCTTGGTTTTATGCTTTTTAAAAAGTGAGATTCTCACCAGAATTAATGTATTCTGACTGAGTCCTGTCCTTTGATAAAGCCAAAGTTACATTAACATGACAGAGCCTTACTTTTTTTCTTAAAATAGGGACAATATGTGGACATTAATCAGAATGGCTCTGAATGTCCAAACCCTCAGGGACCCCCTGTGCTTTTTGGGTAATCCCAGATTGGGAACCACTGTATTAAACCACATGAACACTCCTTTAAATGTCTACTTTTTCATGCCAGCATAATAAAATAATAAAGGAACAAAGTGAAGTAAACAAAAACTCCCAACCAAAAAAGAAGAAATCCCCTCGTCTCTGTAAACAATGAATATATATTAAGTATTAACTCTGTGTATCTCTCAGACAAAGCAGATGGGGAAGACTATGGGACATCTACCTGGACTTTCAGAGGGTTATTTCTGTAAATTTGATAGGAAACGTGTTTTCAAACATGTCTTTTGAATCTGAGCAGGAACCCAGGGAGGAGCATTTAACTTTTGACTTACAGCTGCCTGTTAGCAGGTTAGCTGTCATTTGAAACCTGAATAATACTGGAACAGAGAAACTGCATAAAGAAACGAGTTAAAATATCTCAAATGAAATACAATATTTTCTACAGACCATTTCACGCTGATGAAAAATCGTGGCAACGTCACACCAAGTCCATTATGTTTGAAGTTTTTCACCACAGACTGAAAACAAAGCAGCACAGGAAGTAACAAACAACACAAATGTTTTACAGCTTTGTTTTTGTTCCGTGTGTGAGTTATTATGATCTGCTGATATGTTTCAGACATAAAGTTTGATGGAATGTTTTAATACAGCATTTAACTGTGAAATGAAGTAATTGTGACATCCCTATTCTTTGCTGTTTCCATCATTTTCCTTTATCTGATGTAATCTTTTTGCTGTCCTCTGTGTCTCTCTTCCTCCTCAGTGGCTTCCTCTTGCATGACCCGCCTGTCTCGCTCCCGCACCACCTCCCTCTCCTCCTCCTACTCCATGGATGGCTCCCGCTCTCGCTCCCGCACCCTGTCCCAGGGCTCGCAGGGCGGCCAGATGCCTCCCAGCCCCTCCCAAACGATGGAGGTGTCCTGCTGAAGCAAACAAAATAGAGAGAGAGAAAGAGAGTGAGAGAGAGTGGGAAAGAGAGGAAGGGGATAGCAAAAGAAAGGGAAAGGCGAAGCTCGACATTAATGCAGGAGCATGACGAACGGCTTTCTTATTTGCCACAACACGACTCCCATCATTCCCCACAACAGCCGAATAGAAATAGATGCAGTAAGAGGGAGGGAGGGAGGGAAACAAATGGGAGTGATTTTGGTGGAAGATAGAGCTGACCTCCACAAGTTTGCATCACATGCAAGTCCAGTCCTTCTCTTTACATCCCCAGCTGAAAACAAAACCATACCGGGCTGTTCTACAGCAAAGCACAGGTTTTAAAAAGCACGACAAGAATAAATACAGCAAAGAAAGGAGGTGAAGAACAATAACAGTCCTCCCTCCCTCCTTCTGTTGGAGCCTCTGTCAGCCATTTGAACCCTTTAATCTAGATTCAGAGTGGCATATAGAAGCCGCACACCTCCTGTTAACCAATAGTAATAATTCTGAAATGTTCTTGTTGATGATGATGATATTGAAGCTAATGATGATGATAATCTAATAGAAAAAAAAACAAAAAAAAAACTGTAACACTTTTCTCTTTATTACATAACGACTTTAATAATTACATAGATAAAAAAAAAATCATACTATAGCAGAGATACTTACAACAATGTGTGTCTTCTACTTTTTTAATTTAGTTTTTTCTTTTCTTTTTTTTTTTTTTGTCGGATTTTTATAAGGTAATTTGTAACCTGTCTCAACAAGGGGCTGAAGCTACTGATTGGTTGAGCCGTCGTGTGGTAACAGCCAATGAGAGCCATTATAGTGATTACTTCCTCCTTGATGTTGCCAGGTTGTTTATGTCTTCCATTTGCCCCCAGTCTATAAGTTAGTGTTTCTTTTTTTTTTTTTTAAGGCAGGAAACTCTGTTTTTTGGGGATTTTTTTTTCTCCTTCTGGACTGTTTGGAAATTGCATGCCTGGTGTCAGCCCATGTGAACACTGACTGGATAATGTTTTACTTTCATATTCTGCTTACGCGTTGTGTGAATTTGTGTGTGTGTGTGTGTGTTTGAGTGGAAAATGATGCTCCGAAGGTCGGAAATGGTAAAGATTAGAGGAGGTTTTTACGTGCTTTAGCTAGCCGGCACACTATTATTAAAATTAGTCCCACATTATAAAGTGCTTCCAATATCACTGGTTGTCTTGCACCACGTGTTGTGATATCCAGACCTGTGTGCTCCTCTCTAGCTGGTCTGGATATCGCACTTTTAGTGCTAGACCGGGCCAGAAGGGATCACTGTGTTCATCATCTGGGTTGTAGTTTCTTAGCCTTGCCCAAGCATAAACACCTCCTAACAAACCCAGCCAGCATACTTTCATGTTTATGTGCGCTCTGAGGTGAAATGAACACACAGTCCTCTCCACCAAGAAGCAGCTTTATTCGTGCAGTGTGGTCGGGACAAATGCGTTTGAATGGGATCGTTGTGTGAATGAGGAGGTAAATGGGGGGTGAATGGGAACGCTTTTATCCAGTAAAAACAATTAACAAAGCAGCAAAGCGGGAGGAAGGACAGGGTCCACAAGGATAGCATAGTAATAATTGTTGAGACCAACAAGACCCCCTGTGACTAATCAATGACAATGAACCAGCCCCTTCACTGCCACCACACTCAAGGTACAGAAATGCCTGCAGATGTGAACGAATGTTCGAACTTTGAACCAAATGGTTGTAGCCAAAAATCATCAAACACTAGGGGTGTTTTTTTTTTTTTTCTTGGTCCAAATTCTGCCATCAGAAGCTAAATAAAGTCAAACTAACCTTCCTCTGAATTGTTAAGATTTTAATACAAAGCTTACCACTGNGAAACTAACCTTCCTCTGAATTATTAAGATTTTAATACAAAGCTTACCACTGCCCTGTGACGTAGCCATTAAACTCTATTTGTAAAGGAACCCATATTTGGATCCAAGCATGTGCATTTATAAGTGTGTTCTGATCCAACTTTTTTTAGTTTTTTTTTTATATATATATATTAAGAGCGCATCATTTAAATAAATTAGCTGGAGGCTGCCTGTTTCTTGCACATGCTATGCAGTGCTCCTTTCCCCAAACTTTTTTTAGTAATGTGATGATGATTTTGCTGAGCGTGAGAAGAAAGTCAGCAGAGTGCCTGGGATTGGAGCTTGTAGATTGAGGCGATGGCGGCAGCAGTCTGTTTTAAGTCCCCCCCTCCGAGCTGCCAAAGTGATGCACGGCCACTTTTTGAGTCGGTAATGGTCGTTCAAGTTTGCTGCTGAAAACAAAACATTGTGACATCAAATCAGGATGCTTTTCCTTTTTCAGGCACATTAGATTTGTAGAATGTTTGGTTGAAATAAAAACAGTCAGGCATGGGAAGGTCTACCAAATAAAGAACATGTAGAACCGTGATAATAGTCAACAAGGAAAACAGAGTGGTACTTCTTTCTGGAGAGTTGAACAGGGTGGTGTGTTTGTTAACGCTTGTCCATTTTGTCTTTTTTTTTTTTTTGTCTCTTAATTTTTACTTTGATTACTTTTTTCTTTTCCCTTATACAGTCTTGAGGTTTTTATTTTGTTTCAGTTTTTTCATTTCTTTTTTAAAATCTATGTGAAGTGTTAGTTTACTGTCCCAATGTGCTCACAAGTTAGTTAACCGTGTGATAGTTCTTGTGTAACTTTTTTAGCATTAGCGCTTATAAGGGAGAATAGTAATATAATTACCAATAAAAAGATGAAATGCTAAGAGAATAAAAATCAGATTTACTTGTGTGGCTAATTTCTCTGTGTAACACAATGGACATCCTAAAAAAAAAATCAAGCAAACTTAAATATTAATAAATGATTGAGCGGATTCTTGTGTCTGCTGTCTTTCTTCTGTGATATTTGCTTTCCTCGTGTCTGGATTTTTGTGATTAGATGAAACATAAAACATTTACTGTTTCATTACATTTGCATCTAGCTGTGTTAATAGTCGGTGCTCAGGAAACACAAATAAATAGTAAAGTGTAAAGAACTTCGACAACAAGATTGTCATTATACAAGTGCAGGACACAGGTACAACGAAATGATTTCCAGTAACCAACAACCACACAGTGATGGCCAGACATCTGGTTCCTGGCATCTCCACAGCTGAAGATCTTGAGGGCTGTTCCTCCTCAGAGGTCCGGATCTTTCAGAAGTGGTCCAAGAAAGAAAAACCGGTGCACAAGGGACAAGCTCATGGAAGGCTAAAGTTTATATATGTATCTAGAGACCACCCTGTGTCGCCTAATCGGATAAAAAAACTACTGTGGCTCAAATTACTAAAAAGGTTTGTACTAATTTCAACAGTACTGAATAAGAAGCCATGACACATCATAGTTTGCTGCATTGAGGGCTGTGCGATAGCAAACTGTCCAGAGACTGGCAACCGAAGCGGTAGCCTTGTCTTACATTATGTGCATAACTTGGTTCACATGCATCTCTAACCTTGGAGAGACATGGCAGCATGATGCATTCTGGGAAGAAGGTAAGTTGATACAGACTGTGTAAACCTTTGGCACTAAATATATACGAACATTTAGCCAATCTACAGCCTTTATGT